>JACTOM010000069.1:50719-94606 GCA_015832385.1 Elymnias hypermnestra | reverse complement strand
AGCCGGAGTGCGACGCGATGTGCGGGTTGGATGCTCCAGCATAGCCGTGGAGAAGGATTATAGTTGGCAGATGATTTACACATATGAGCGGAACATGACTTGACGGCGCGGATAACAAGCAACGACTGATCTCTTCGCGTGGCTGTCGAAATCTTCTCTTCGGAATAATTTGAATTTGAAATTTTCTATTCGAAATTTATTTTATTAGCACACGCGAAGAGGCCAGTCGCAAAAGGTTTTATATAAGTTCCCTACATCGCTCCCCCCCAGAGACGACCTGGTTAGGGGCGATAAAAATTTGAGAGCTTGAAGCACGATGCATGTAGTGACCGCTCGATGGGCTCTTTGTCATTTGTGGCGCCTTGGGCCGCAGCGTGGCGACGTGGCGGCGTGCGTGCAGCTCAGAAACACAGGCATGACGTACCATTACGATGGCTGCAGAAGTGCGGCGTTGCAGGTTGGCGGTGTCCGGTATTGTCGCGCGGTACTATTTACAGGTAAAACTACTGCAGAGGCTACAGTAGGAGTCGTTGCTGCTGCTGTGCGTGCGCGTGCTGCGCAGAGGCGCAGCATGGGTGCCGGACGGCGGTGCTCCGCAGTGACATCTTCACGCCGTTGCCGAAGAAGTGTGTGATCATGTCCAACGGGTTGACATTACTTTTTCATTTGTAGACGCGTTGTCATAGCAGCGTCGCTATGATATTCGTCATCGCTGCTTTTTTTTTGCCATCTTTGTTCTAGCGCGGGTTCACCAATTTGGCTGGTTAGAGGCGCGACTAGAAAAATCACTAGCTAATCACCAAGGATGGTACGTCGCTCAACTCTTGATGAAAATCACGTCGGGGTCACCAATTTGACTAGCCGGAGTGCGACGCGATGTGCGGGTTGGATGCTCCGGCATAGCCGTGGAGAAAGATTATAGTTGGCAGATGATTTATGCATATGAGCGGAACATGACTTGACGGCGCGGATAACAAGCAACGACTGATCTCTTCGCGTGGCTGTCGAAATCTTCTCTTCGGAATAATTTGAATTTGATATTTTCTATTCGAAATTTATTTTATTAGCACACGCGAAGAGGCCAGTCGCAAAAGGTTTTATATAAGTTCCCTACACACCTATAATACTTGCCAGAGAGATGTCCGCACCTATTTGCGATGTCAGAACGATGAGGTCCCCAAGCAGGACATTCGGCCACCATGTGGTGCGCTGTATCCACAGGAGCACCACACTCGTGACAAGTGGCCGACGGCTCCAAGGGTGCGTAACACTTTATTAAAAGTTCCCCTTCTCTTTTTTCTCGATAAATAGCATTTTGGCAAATCAAATTACGTAAAAAGCACTCCATAATTATTTTGCATCACAAGAAAAATTTCTTTTATTTCATAGAACTACGTGGTTAACTGTAAAAATGTATGCCGGTTTATGGTCGATTCTAACATGGGATATCTAATAAATAAATCCATTCATAATTTCATGAATTTCAATTATGAATTCAATGGGAGCACAGAAATAACGCACCAAGCAGTTTGTAGGACTATGTGACTTAAATTTTATAAATGTTAACCAATTAAAAATAAATCTGCTTGTTAGTAATAATCTTTAGTGAGCTCATTATCGATACATTCAGAAAGGAAGAGGACTCCTTGATCAAACCATCATAAGACAAAATATTCCAATTATTGAAACTTGCTAAATTTTTTTACCGATAAAAGGTACACCTAACTCAAAGTGGCATGTGATTTTCTAGAGAACCTTTAAAATTCTTATTTCTTTCGATTTTTCAGCCTTAAGGATATTTTGTCTTGAAAACCATCCCAACGTTGTAAGAACATTGTAAGCAGTCTGCTTAGTCGTACATTGTACAATACATTTATGAATATTAAAAAATTTGGAGTTTTATCTGGAACTTATATTGAGTATATAATTGTGTTAGCTAAACATTTTTTATAAACCCTGTTTCTAATAAACCACATAATTTTTTCTACTTTGATTTTTATATTGTTTCTCTACCTTTTCTGTGAAATTGTTGTAATGCATAATAATGCAATTTTGCCATTCAGAAATCCGGGGTGTATTTTTTTTTTGTTTCAACAATTTTCTAACTTGTTTTTTAATAGGCTCTCTAGCATCCCGTTAGAATATATGAAATTGTATGAATTGTAGTTATTTGGTGTCATATTATCTTCCGATAACCAAATACTTTTATTTACTGACTGCCTCATTGGTCTAGTGGTTAGCATGTTTGACTACAGACATGAGGTCCTGGGTTCGAGTCCCGAGTCGGGCCAGTTCGAAATCGATATTGAGTTTTCTATTAAGATTTTCTCAATATTTATTTATTTACTTATTTATTTATTTATTTTACAAAATCCACAGCCCTCTTAAAACTAACATATAATCTAATTTTAAACTTAAGGCCAATTACGGATTTTACATTTATTTATTGGACTAAAAGGCGCCAGAGAGATTGCGCGTGGGTGAGAGTCTGTCTATGAATGTGTGCGTGAGTGTGTGTTTGTGCGCGCGTGTGTGTGTGTGCGTGTGTGCGATATTTGCCCGAAGTTGGGAAGTTGGCGGTGTGATTCACCCCCGTGCCTCGGAGAGCACGTTAAGCCGTCGGTCCTGCGCCTGTTCTCTCTCTCCGGTCGTGTCGGATTGCCGTCATGTCGGACTATGAGAGTGAAGGAATAGAGAGTGCACTTGTGTACTATGCCTGCCAATCCGCAGTGGAGCAGCGTGGTGGGTCTATGCTCTAAAAACCCTCTCTCACATGAGCGAGGCGAGCCTGTGCCCAGCAGTGGGACGTTAATGGGCTGCTACTTAATACTTACTGACTTCCAGAATTGGTAGGAGATACAGAGTTCTGTTTTGATTATTTATTAAGCCATTAATCAGTTATTCATCATAGTCAGTTTACAACACTTATCCCTTTACTCATGCAGTTTATTTATTTTACTTTATAAATATTAAGATTGGCAAACTATAAAGGGTTTATACAGTAAACAATAAGTTTTGGGCACGTCCATATTTTGCAGGGTTGAAATACCAGTCAAACTGGTGCTACACTGTTATGTTTTTATTTTATTTGTGAAAAAGTTTTATGATGCATACTTCTTGTATCAAAGTAGAGAAAACAGACTAATAGAATTTTTACTTAAAAATATAAAAATCAATGGACAACAAATAACAATGAAATGAATATGTGTATCCCTATGTACATAAACTAACAAACTAAAGTACCCGTTCTCGCTTTGTTTTAGGTGATTAAAATAGTAAATATACTAGTAAATTGCTATATACTCGTAAACTGCATTAACACAATAATTTAATTGCTTAATATAATTTTCACTCAAAAAAGTTACTTTGCATTGAATTTGGTTTAGTCACACAATCACATGAGGGCACTAATGAATATGCTGATAATGTCAACAAAGAAATACTTCGTATAAACTATTAAGTTCCACTTTATCAAGCTTTTCAGATGAGGGCTTACTTGAGAACTAAATTGGAGCACCGCTTGGTGTTTTATTGGAGCTCAGATACTTCGTTAACTACGACATAGTTAATATGTTTACCGTGGATATTCTCACCTTCAAGCTGAGCTTTATTATAAAAACTTTTTATGTAAAAATAAAACTGGGGCCCATAAATATAAAAAGAAATTAGAATTAAAAATTTAAAATGCATAGTTTTGAGCCATTAAATGAACATTGTTGGGATCAGTGCCTTGAACAAGTGTAGGGAGTCCTGGCAGTCCGAAGTGGACTGCTGTTGTAAATTTGGCCTTGACATCATCCATAATATTGTAATTGACTTTATAAGAATCCATATTCATTATATATTTATTAATAAATTAATTTCTAATGACCAACTCAATAAAGCTTACTGCGCCGTGTCTCGAATACGAATGTATATATTTGGAGCCGATACCCTGGATAAGTTTGTAGGGAGAAGTGGCTGCCCGTCGTAAAAGACGAGTGGACTGCTGTTGTGAATTCGGTCTTTAACATTGTCCATAATATTGTAATTAACTTTATAAGAATCTATATATATTCGTTATCTAATTATTTAAAAAATACTGTTGGCCAACCTAGTTATGCTTACTGTCCCGCGTCTCGAATGCGAAACTATATATTGGGGCCAGTGTCATGGATAAGTTTGTAGAGAGAACTGGTTGCCCGTTATAAAAGACGAGCGGACTGCTGTTGTGAATTCGGTCTTTAACATTGTCCATAATATTGTAATTAACTTTATAACAATCCATATACGTTATATATTTATTAATAAATTTCTAATGACCAATACAATAAAGCTTACTGCGCCGTGTCTCGAATACGAAAGTATATATTTGGAGCCGGTACCCTGGATAAGTTTGTAGAGAGATGTGGCTGTCCGTCGTAAAAGACAAGGTGACTGCTGTTGTGAATAAGGTCTTTAACATTGTCCATAATATTGTAATTAACTTTATAAGAATCCATATTCGTCATGTAATTATTAAAAAATAGATTTCTAATGATCAACTTGAAGCTTTCTGTGCCTTGATTCGAATGCAAAAGTATACAATTTCAAGCTAGGCTGCCAATTTTTATAAGCTTTTCAATTATTCACAGCAATCTGAATTTCGAATTTAATGTAATTTGATTTTTTTAGTTAGATTCATTATCCGAAATCGTTTGCACTAAGAGTTATGAATTTTATTTCTACGTTTTGGAACATTTATTACCAGTACTAGTAGGAGGAAATAGATTTATTTTTCGTAACGATCAGAATCATCCTCCAATTTATATGCCTTACATGAGAGTTCACCATCAAAATTATACCGTAAAAAATTTACTTGGGGCGTATCATTGTTCAAATTTCTTCAAGTTTGAGAAAGAGCTACAAGATTTGTAGTCACATTGTCACTAGAAGTATTTTAGATAGCCGAAACGCGATGCTATAGTTCAATTGAATGCACCGGCAAGCCCACTGTTTGTTTGGCTACGCAGTAGTGCGAAACGATGGGTCGATTAAATGCACCAGCATAGTCGTGCAATACGTATGTTTATAGTTTGCACATGAAATATGTATATGGCTAGTTTAGCTAGCCGGAGTGCGACGCGATGTGCGGGTTGGATGCTCCGGCATAGCCGTGGAGAAGGATTGTAGTTGGCAGATGATTTATACATATGAGCGGAACATGACTTGACGGCGCGGATAACAAGCAACGACTGATCTCTTCACGTGGCTGTCGAAATCCTCTCTTCGGAATAATTTGAAATTTTCTATTCGAAATTATTTGAATTTATTTAATTAGCACACGCGAAGAGGCCAGTCGCAAAAGGTTTTATATAAGTTCCCTACATCACTCCCCCCCCAGAGACCTGGTTAGGGGCGATAAAAATTGAGAGCTTGAAGCACGATGCAGCTCAGAAACACAGGCATGACGGACCATTACGACGGCTGCAGAAGTGCGGCGATGCAGATTGGCGGTGTCCGGTGTTGTCGCGCGGTACTATTTACAGGTAAAACTACTGCAGAGGCTACAGTAGGAGTCGTTGCTGCTGCTGTGCGTGCGCGCGCTGCGCGGAGGCGCAGCATGGGTGCCGGACGGCGGTGCTCCGCAGTGACATCTTCACGCCGTTGCCGAAGAAGGGTGTGATCATGTCCAACGGGTTGACATTTCTTTTTCATTTGTAGACTCGTTGTCATAGCAGCGTCGCTATTATATTCGTCATCGCTGCTTTTTTTTTTGTCGCCATCTTTGTTCTAGCGCGGTTTCACCAATTTGGCTGGTTTAGAGGCGCGACTAGAAAAATCACTAGCTAATCACCAAGGATGGTACGTCGCTCAATTCTTGATAAAATCACGTCGGGGTCACCAATTTAGCTAGCCGGAGTGCGACGCGATGTGCGGGTTGGATGCTCCGGTATAGCTGTGGAGAAGGATTGTAGTTGGCAGATGATTTATACATATGAGCTGAACATGACTTGACGGCGCGGATAACAAGCAACGACTGATCTCTTCGCGTGGCTGTCGAAATCCTCTCTTCGGAATAATTCGAATTTGAAATTTTCTATTCGAAATTATTTGTTATTATTTTATTAGCACACGCGAAGAGGCCAGTCGCAAAAGGTTTTATATAAGTTCCCTACAGCCAGCACATGAAGCAATGACTCGAATAACGAGCAACGACTGACCACCAACGCGTGGCTGTCGAAATATTCTTCTATGCGAAATAATTTGAATTAATTTTATTAGCACACACGAAGTGGCCAGTCGATAAAAGGTTTTCTATAAGTTCCATCTTGCACCTGATTGGTAACATAATTACATAGAACTTCATAAACATTTGAAGTAGATGAGTAAGATCTTCATGAGTAAATAAATTCGATGTAAAAATAAGCAGAACTTTGTTTGATATGCGTACCATATGGAGCTTGATGAATGGCAGCTTGACTAGAAGTATAAATAGACTCTTCATTAAAAAAATATTTCTTGATAAATGTGGCGTTCGCTACTCAATGTTCAATATAATCTTTTGTTACGGTAACCAGATCGCCATCTGCTCAACTATTTTAATGCTATTAAATTTGCACCAGAATTTGTCAGTAACTTTGCTACAGTACGCTTAAAACAAAATGACCGTGAGTCTTTCCGGATTTTCTAGCTCAAAATACCCAGCAACTATTCCTGGCATTTAACTAATTTTATTTTCCCTCTAACTTGACCCTTACTCAGTCGCATTGAGAAATTTGTTCACTTGATTTAATGTCAATACACGAGCTTTTGTAATGTAAGATGATATCTTTTGGCACAGATTTTGATAAAAAAGAATATGGTTTCCCCTTCTTCCCATTGAGTAAGGAACTAGGTAAAACCAGGGGGAGCAGCAAGTTCGACATAATTTGAAATTACCTAATAATATTAGTTTTCAAACTGTGCCAAGGTTCCCGTCTGTTTCCTAACAAAGTTGAGTACTCCGTCTGCGACTGAAAGCTAATCATTGAAGCGCTCGAGTTTCATTGAGGGTTTTGTTGTAGTTCAACTTAATTTCACTTTTCATTTCCAACTCACGATTTCATCTGTGATCATTTTTTCAGAATAGGTTTTTAATAATAAATTTGCTTGTGCATCAATGTGAGAATATTTTCTATCAAAGGTTGGGTTCTATATCTGAATGCTAAGTGTATAAGTAAGTAATAACACTAAAGTATACCAGAAAATATTGACTTTGATGAATAAGTGTACGATTTGGTTATTTTTAGTTAAAAATCACATACACGCAAAGATTTTGTTTGCTATAAGCTGTTTCCGTAAATAATGCTATGTCGTAATTATGACCTTAATACACATATATAACTTCTGTTTGATTTCCATTCTCAAGTCTCATTGACACAATTGCTCCTCTTTTGTACTTTGACTAATATTTCGCTGTGACATTTTTCGTCTTTGTGACTAAGTTCCCAAAAGTGGTCTATTTTTCCTATTACATTCTTTTGTATTCTTTTATTTAACAGTAAGACAATTATTCAATAATATTTGAATCTTCACTCAATTAAAAGCTCTTTAGTTTAACAGGAAGAGTATATGACTCACAAAATAAATCGTCTTATACATAAAATTGTTTTAAATTAATTATACTAACTTCAAGATCTATAGCAATATAAAATTTCCTTGGTACAAATAGATATAATTATATAAAATTTCATTTTAATTAGCTATTTTATTTGGTCTTTACATTTTATACATTTTTTCGTTATGATTGGAAAATTATATCGGCAACTTTCGGCTTTTTTTAAGGCATTTTTTTATGAATTCCTGCAACATCACAGGTTGAATTTCGTGATGAATAATATTTTTAAGATGTTGAATCGTTTGGGGTTTTTTCACATATTTTTTTTATTTTAAAGAAAGCCCATAGGGATAAGTCAGTTGCTGTTAAATCCGTAAACCTAAATGACCATGCTAAATAACCATTTCCTGTAATTAGTCTCCGTGGAAAAACGTTTTTCAATAATTGAATTATTGAACGGGATATGTGTGCTCTGGGCCCATCTTGCTGAAACCACCTGTCCACTAGCCCTTGCTCTTCCATTTCAGGCACAAGAAAATTTTAAATCATGCAATGATGTGTCGTGAATTAATTGAGGAATCTGTGTTCCCAACTGATCTGATTATTGACGTAGCCAGTGAGATGAAAATGGGCTTCATCGCTCATTATCAATTTAGACAAAATATCTTCAATTTCACCAGACAGACTTAAGATGGCATTACGTACTTAACTCGTTGATATGGATCTCTCGGTTGCAATTTATAGACTAACTGAGTTTTGTACGGGAACATTTTCAAATCAATTTTGAAAATTCGCCTTGAACTGCGTGCAGAAATGGTTAACTGGGAATCACGTCCCCGAAATGATGGTTCTGGAGACTCTATAACACTATCGCGTACCTGAGCCACATTTAAGAGACGATTAATTTAAATATGACAAACGAAGTAATGTAAAAGTGAACAGGATTTTTAGCAAAAGTTGTATTACGATTCAACGGCATCATGAATTGGTAATCCTTTTATTTAAAATGTGACTATGATATTTATTTAGAGACTTTAATATCCATAAAATGAAATACATTTATGCACAATTTTCTGACATGTTCGATATCTAACGTATCTATGAGACCTTCAACCTACTTTTATACAATCCAACCAAATTTATTATAAACCTATTGTTATAAACCAGTGCTGCAAACGGTTGGTTGGTTTTACCGTGCATGATGCAAACACATCACTTCTACTTGTCTTTCTACAACAACACTTGTCTTTCTATTTATGTCTAATTGAAAAAGAATATTATTAATTCCTTTAATATTTTTTATGTGATATTTGCTTAGCAAAATAATTTTAATGGATAAACGTTAATTACACTATTAAGGAACATTAGAGACGTGTATTATTAATTTGTCATAGCAAACGTATACAAAAGTAAATTAGAATTTCGCCAGATGAAATAGCGAGAAAATGTGCTTGGCATTTTAAGTGCCACTTGAGGCTAGAACAATATTCGAGGGAATTTCGACTGAAAATTGTGGCGGCGAGAACAAAAGTAGTCCTCTTTGCTCAACTAAAGTGGATTCATAATAGTAATGATATTTAAAGGAAATACGTTTCTGTATCGATAACAATTTTTATTATTTATTGGGTATATGTAACAGTAGTTTCAACGTAGTTTTCACCAGTAGACATTAGATTTACTTCAAAATTTACACACGTATCTAAAATTGGTGACAATACAATAGTTTTTACAGCTTTATCCCGGTGTCGTAATTTAAATCGTCAGGATAAAAATATACTGAATGGAGAAAAGGCGGGGCAAAGGGAGTCCTTCTATTATTACAAGATTAATTATATCACTGGTGTTCTATTGTCAAAGTTTGTTAGTGTTACTGGTTTAGGTGTGCCTACTACTGCGTCTAACATTTATTATATTTTTAGCATTTACATGAAGATTCTAACTGATACAAATAGCGTAATATTATGGGAACAGTGCGGCGGAAGTAATATTTAATTCGGGTACGTAAACTCGATAAAAACTGAAAAGAGCCAAGACGAGACGCGTAGGTGTATAACGATATACGATACTAAATTAATACGTTCACTATTGTTTACAAACATGGAAACTAAAACTTACAAATGGTGAAATTTTAAAGATATGTAATTACTAGAACCCCGAGCTCCGTTACATCTGTAAGTCATTTCAAACTAACTTTTTCGATTGCACACCTACCGTAGTGTGATTGCAAATGTACAACAAGTGTTTGGTCATCACCCAGTTTAGATTTTAAAAGTGCGGATATGTCGGAGTGATATAGGTATAGGGTCAATGGTAATTCACGGCAGCACAGCCGAACAATATGTTTATAGCTTAAACAAAATGCGACGACTGATCATCAGCGCGTGGCTGTCGAATTTCTCTTCTATTCGAAACATAACATCGATTTATTTTCCTATAAGTCCACGCGCCGAAAAGGCCAGTTCGTAAAAGTATTTATATGAATATTCATAATTAAAATTTCGAAAATGTTTGCTTAAATTTGAAACCTGTGACCTGACGACTCGTACCGTGTCCGATACGCCAATGCTGGACGGTACAGCAGACGGGTACCGACCGGCATTATATCGACAAATTGGCCAGATAATCTTAGAGGTTTGTCATATAATATCTCGGGCGAAGAGGTGTGTAAATCTTACTTGAGAACGCTTCTTATACCAGGAAGTACCCAAGGTAAAGGATCGGTCCACTTTGCAGTTGTGTAGCAGGTGATGGACGTATTGAGTTACCTGTGAAATCTCTTCACTAGGCCATTGAATGTCGGATGGCATGCAGTAGTCCTTTTATGTTGAAATTCATCTATCTTAGAAAGATAGTTAAACAGAGCAGACTCCAATTGATGACCTCTATCCGTTCCAATGGTTTCAGGGCAACCAAAGCTAATCCAACCTGATCGTAAAGCCTCAGCTACAGTTTTAGCCGTAATGGCGGGTATTGACATTACCTCAGGCCATCATGAAAAGAGGTCTACTACTGTTAAACATTATCTATATGAATATTTTCAAAACGGGCTCGAGGTAAAGTGAACGTTCGCAATAGGGCATTCACGTGGTGAGTCACCTTTGCCTTTTGACAAGAAACGAAGGATTGAGCCTACAGCCAGCAATCTTTCTTGATTCCAGACTAAACAAAACGTTCGGATATTAAATTAACAGCCGCCTTCATTCCTGGCTGGCGTAGGGAATGCAAGCAATTAAAAATTTGTTTCCTAAGCACCTGGGGGACATATGGTCTGGGAGTCATTCCACTGACATCACAGTACAATTGTAGTAATTTATTTTATATGGAGTCTTAGAAACTTGCATACAATACTTTGGACGATGGTAAAACCGATTTAACAACAGCAAGTGTCTATCAAACTGCAACGACTACATAGGCGGAACGTTTCGTTGCCACAAACGTTAAAATCAAGCACTGCACTGTTGCAGAGTCGTTTAAATGTACATCCTTTGATATCACCGCCAGAGCCTATGATATCCGACACAGCATCAATGATTGCGCGATTTGCTGCTGAACGATAGAATGCCTAACTCGGAGCATTTCAAAAATGAAGAAAGTGGAGAACATAATTATGCTTGCAATAGTTACACGGGTACCCAAAGAGAATTAGTGGGGTCGGTAAATTTTTGGTTTGATAATGCACCATGCAGGAACGTATGTACGGAGGCTTTGATTTCTTTCTTAAAACATTGTATTGAGCCAACACTTTCGGAGACCATTCAAACAAGAGAACAGTTGATGGTCTTTTCATCAATTCGACTAAGTTTGCTCTATGAATTGCTAAAAGCGGTCGCGAGATTACGCCATGACAGACAAATGCAACGGCCATTGGCTGATGAATGCGCGTTATGTAAAAACAATGGAGAAAAAGAAACACACACATACACAAATAAGAGACTACCACTAGACTTTCTGAAGATCTTCTAGTTCCAACCTATAACATCATCTAAAATTCCTGCTGTATAATTTTAAGTTTAGGACCTGAAAATTTAAAATTGGCTATAAACGTATTGGCTGTCAGAAAAATGTTGGGTACAAATACGCTGATTTCACATTACCTCATAGGATTTCTTGCGATGAATCTTCATTCAACACAATCTCCAATATTTTTCAACCTCTGAAGCTCTTTCGGTGACTCCAAAAACTAAATAAAATATCCGGCTCGAAAGACCATCGTGAGAATCTTGGCAAAAAAAATTGCTGGTTTTGTGGAGTTTTTAATTAATATCGAAAGATTGACAATATCATCGCCAGTATTCAAAGGTAACAACCGGCACAAACTGAAACAAATTAGAAAACGAAATTTCCTGAGTATACTATGCTGGGAAATAATACAGTGGTACATAAGGTGACCTTAGTAGCATCAAAGAGGCCTTCAAAAATTATAAGAGATTATTATTGAAAATTCGAATGAATTTTCTGGACTTCTGTGTATTTCAGCATCTCCACACGGGAAAAAGTTCTATCTTATCGGATTACATCACATTAGCTCGTTAACGTTTTCGAGTAAAATGTTTTTACTCGCTTTAGAAAATCTGCTATTTAAGTCTGCACAGCGCTTAGCTCTCGTGCTAATAGCAGTTAATCTCCTTAAACGTTGAACAAGTCCCAGATACCCATTTTAGCTGTTAGCAATTTACATATGGGGCTAAAACCTTCAATGGTTTTTCATAGATCCGTTTGTAATGTGAGGACTTTTATGTCCATGTATAAATTGGGTGATTTATGATGTGTTCTGTTACAAAAATATACGAAACAACTAATGAAGATATTTTTTACTGTAATAATTAACAGTGAGATACTAAACAAATTAAAATCTCGGCCACATTATTGACATTGCACACCGATAAATAGGAAGCCAGAACCATCAGGCTGCTAAGACATAGCATACTCTGGTGGCTTTTAGCCACTTAAGATTCTGATAACGTAACACCACTACTTTTGAGATGCGACTTTATAGCAGATTAAATTTTACCGCTAAGTGCAGAATCATGGATTTTAATAAGTATGGCCCTGGGCTTGTCTTTATTGACTGTACCTAGTCGATACACCGTGTAATACTGATTGCATCCATACCTGGTATACCAAGATGTTTAATTAGAACCTTTGACCCAGTTGCAGCTGAATCATCTTTTGCAGCCTCGGGTACTCCACGAATTAAAGGGACAGTAAGTCGATCTCATTTTCATTTAGTCTTGCTGCTTAAACAGAAGTTGAAATTGCAACTGAAGGTTTTCGACAAGAGCAAGAACAAAGCTATGAATGGGCAGAAACTGCGCATTCATATTATTAATATTTGAAGCCGCACTCCAAGCTGGTAAAGACAATTTTATGTCTTGTTGAAAGTCGGTCATCCGAGTTTGGAAGAGTTTGATTAGCTCATCCAGCGACTGTTGTACTTGATCCATATTAGTTATATATGTATATGTAACAAGTAGGTGAAATCATCTAAGCCGAATTTATGTTATTTAAGGAGGAAGTGATATCCAATGAAACAACTATTACAGCTGGTAGGTTAACAATATTATTAGTCCATATTTTTAATTAATTAGAAGTAACGAACGATGGTTTCTGATTGAGTTTCTTATGGAAGTTCCATAAGATAAAACACTACAACCACTTGAATTGTTTATTGATAAAATATGAATATAAACGTCTAGCCAACGGTTGATTGCAAATATATAAAAGTCGAAGAAAATGTATTTAATTTTCATCACAAAAACACACTTTATAGTCAAGAACATAATCAAAATTGAATACATTAATTGAAAAATTACTTTTAATGTTTATTTTTGGGAAGTGAAAATTCTACATCGTTTTAGAAATAAAACAAATTTCTAAAAAAATTAAATAAGAGAAAATACATTATTCTTGGTCACAAATTTAATTGCGCATTAAAATTGTAGCAAAATTTTCCATTCTAAAATTAACGGTCCTCCAATTTTCTTTTAAAAATAAATAAGCCTTATGTAGGTCATCTACAAATCCTCCCACATTGCAAAGAGTTCTTGCTTATTATTAAACAGTTAGTAATAATATTTTTCTTTGACGTTATTCCGTCTTAGATTTGAAAGTTTCCTGGAAATTTTTGAAATAATTTAACCGCCATAAAGTATGCTTTCTTTTCATACTACTTTTAATTGCTCGACCTGTTGGTACCATATTTTTTTTGGAAATATTTTGGATTATGTTTTACATAGATTCAAGAACAACGTAGAAATTCATTTCATCAAATATCAAATTTCATCTCAAGATTTAGATCGTTTACATGAGTTTTTACACTATTAGTGTCATTCAAAATATATAGTTTGTTTTTATATTTAAAGTATTTGTCCTTGTCGGAATTCATTAAGCGCTATTATAGAAATTAGCTTTAAAAGTTAAAACAAGTCCTAATTACCAGTTAATGGAATCGTCTAATGGATTATGGTAATAAACGGTGTTCGACCTATTCGTGCGGAAAATGAAGGTAGCGCGGAGTTTATAACAACATTTGCTTTAAATTGGAATTGTAAATTCAACCATTAAGAACTAAAAACGTATCTACATTTGTTTATAAGTAGGCGGTGCAAAACTAGTAGCTCTATCTAGTACAATGATGTGTAGATACCATAAGAGTTCCATTTTAAACTGTAACATGATTTACCAACAGATGTAATAACAGTCAAGCTCTAACCTGTCAGCAATAAAAATATACTTCATTTTGGGCTAAAAACTGCCTCATTGGTCTAGTGGTTAGCATTTTCGACTACAGACATGAGGTCCTGGGTTCGAGTCCCGGGTCGGGCCAATTCAAAAATCGATATTGAGTTTTCTATTAAGATTTTCTCAATATTTGCCCGAAGTTGGGAAGTTGGCGGTGTGATCCACCCCCGTGCCTCGGAGAGCACGTTAAGCCGTCGGTCCTGCGCCTGATCTCTCTCCGGTCGTGTCGGATTCCCGTCACATCGGACTATGAGAGTGAAGGAATAGAGAGTGCACTTGTGTACTATGCCTGCCAATCCGCAGTGGAGCAGCGTGGTGGGTCTATGCTCTAAAAACCCTCTCTCATATGAGGGAGGAGGCCTGTGCCCAGCAGTGGGACGTTAATGGGCTGCTACTTACTTACTTACTTACTTGGGCTAAATGTATCAAGTTTTTGCTTCACGTATTAATGTATGTTAAAGATAATTTATCAATTAACAAAACAGAAGAACACCGTAAAATTCACGTTACAAATTTTTGTCAATAAAGGGATAAATCTACCATATTTGTTTGGCGAAATTTCCAGCGTCCGTACTCGGTTGAAACAATGTTTACTCTTGGTGCAAACATGTAACGCATACACTAACAAAATATTTGAACGCGAAACATCCAATATTCCGTTTTATAGGCATTCGTTAGTTTCTACAAAAACTTTGTATTTGGAAAATCGAAAATAAACTCACACAAATGAAAACGTTAGTGTCGGCAGTGTTTCTAACGTGTTAAATGCTTCGGGGCAAATATCAAACGAATGCATTTATTTCTAGGGTAACAACTTTAGTAAACCATCCTAAGCCCAGCAGCGTTATCCACAATGTTTCAAAGCTCGTAATTTTGCGTAAATCAGTACAAAAGTTTTCGGCAGAATTTGTGCCCTCGATAGTAATCCCATAAGTGGAAAACGTGTTCTTTTAAATTTTCTTTATTTCTTATATCTGTTGCGTTCCAATTCTGCACCATCAATCCCCACAAGTTTTCAATCGGGTTCGTGTCTGGGCTTTTTTAGGTGGAAGCTTAATTAGATGGTCGTCCTATTCTTCAATCCAAGTTTGGACAGTACGTGAATTGTGCACTAACGAATTATCCTGTATCAAAGTTATTAATTCGTCTCCGAATACAGTTTTAGCGGTGCGCATCAACACGCTTTCTAAAATATCTTTATAATTTCTTGAATTCATGCAAATAGGTATTTTAATTAGTTCTCCCGGTCCAGACGATGACATCCAACCCCAAAACCCTAATGTCAGTCGGCCAGTTTGTTGCGTCGGTACTATATTAGCTTCCTCATAACAGGTATTTTCTAACCTCCAAAGTGACACACGCCCTTGTCCATTGGTAGAAATTACTTTTTCGTCTACGAAAATTACCTTTTCAAAATCGTAAGTTCTGTATCTATTTGCGAAATTATATCTGAGTGTTTTATGGCGATCATTCAAAATTGGTTTTTTGGCTGGTATTCTATGTTGCAGTCCTGCACTTTTCAACCTTCGACGTATTGTATTTTGGCTCACATTTAAATCTGTCGCATAAGTAGATACGCTCACAAAACGATTTACCAGAAAATCCTCGACTAATCACCTGTCTTCATTTGCCGTGGTCACGCGGTGGCGTCCTGTAGATTTATGGCTTTGAACGGTCCCTTCTCCACGCCAACGATTCCACCAGAAAGATACAGTTTTCCTCTGAAAAAAAAAAATTGGAACTTGGACTAATTCGAGACTACATTTTAATATTTACAAATATTAAGCAAGAAGACACAAAATTATTGCCAATATAATATGTCAGCTATGTTGTAACTGTATATTTGGCCCTGAGAAAAGCTCTGAAAGTTACGTACGTAGAACGTTGTGTGCTAGGTTCAATAAATAAAACTCACCGTAACTCCTCATCTCTTCAGAAACGTCTGTCACAGATGCTCCAGGCTCTAACATCGCCACAATGCGATGTTTTGTGTGGTCATCGATACGGTATGTCATACTTATCGACAAGAAATGCCCTTGCAATTGCACTAATTAGGTATTTACTATTTTTTGATAACATGAATAGATGAAGTACCTATCAGACATGGCGAATTGAAGTATCAAACGACATGAAGAAAGACTTATTTGTTTTTAAATTTGAAAATAGTTTGTTTGTTAGATTCGGTTCTTAATTTAAAGATATTGGTAACATTTCTTTGTAACATTAAAATTTTACCTTAATTTGTCAATACATAGGGTTGGATAATAAAAGAGGCTTGTAAGTGTAGATTAAGAGGAAAAGTAGTGGGATACATCATTGTTGCATATTAAACGAGTCGATGATAATATAAAGTTTGATTGCTACTATAAATGTCACGAACCAAGGATAGTTTATTGTGGCAAATGAAAATTTACTTTATTTTGTAAACCTAACATGGATACATCTCTATGTAGATGATTGTACTTAGCTGTTAATCTGAAACTGACATTAAATTGGGACTAAGTAATTGGGTATCATCGGCATATATGGATTAAACACGACAATAACCCACATGCTTTTCCATTTTTACTGATTTCTCCTAGGTTTGTTACAATATTTTAGTAATTATTTGAATAACTGCGTTACTTTTAAAGTTGCGAAGTCACATTCTGTAAAGGTTCAAGTTGAATTGCTTCCTATAAGTAAGTATCCTATAAGGTAAGTTCTCGATGGCTTACAGTACACAAAGACGCGACGATGGGCGTGGAGGAAACGATATGAAGTCAAATTTGTTTTGATCTACAATTTTACTCACACTGGGACGATGTGCAAGTTAGAATGGCCGTTGTTGAAATATAGTAGCATCACGGAAAAGTTAATCACAAAAATCCTTATATCTGTACCGTAAACCTCGCACGTTGTAAAGACGGTAAATGCAAAGATGATTGGGTGCGAAACCATTAAAAATTTCGCTAAGTGATTATTTTTGCAGTGTAGACGGAAAACGATCTAGAGGCCGTTCCCCGACACGATGGGCTGACCAATTGAGCGAGACCAAACAAACTACTTTTTATAACCTAGCCAAGATGGCCACCAACAGAAGCGGGTGAAAAGCGTGGATCCGTTCGCGATTAGGATCTTACCAGGACCGCGATCTTCAGTCATGAAGGAGCGATTAGAGAGAGAGAGATACGGTCACCTTGTAGGTATTTCTCCCATATTCTCCCCGAATAGGGAAATTTGAGATAACACCGCAGGGAATAGCCATATTGTTATTGCAAAAAGAATAATTCAACTTTATTTCAAAACCTTAAAAATAACCAGTTATTCGCAGTTCCATACAAGTTTATTTCATTCCACGTTCACAGAAATATATTAATGGAAAAATTAAATAAACAAAAAACCGCAATTAACTACGTATGAATAAAAAAAATCCATGACGTTTATTTAACAATATTTGTCCTACTCGTTTGAATTAACGTCGGCCTCGGTGTTAAAATCACATACGACATATTTGAATACGAAGTTTCCAATATTCATTCGGTTTTATCGTTTATTTTTAAAATGACAAAGTTGACTCGGATTTTATAGTTGGTTAAATAAAGCCGGTTAAATTCGCGTTCTACTCACTCAGGGTTTTTTTTTTCTCCCAGGTTAACGCTTGATTGCGGTCCCATCTGGTACGGTCTAGATGGAAGCACGCTCAACTGATAAGAGGTAATTTACCTCCTTATTTTACTGTCTTATAATACATAAATATAAAATATCAGAATGAATTACAGCGAAGTGTTTGTTGTAATCGTGTTTGTTGTAATCTTTTTCGTAACAAAACTTCAGACTCAATACACAGTTGAACCTATTTTTCCCACGGTGCTAACATCGAAAATACATCCAATATTAAATTTTATCTTGATTCCAGGTTCACAGATGCTACGAGTGCTATCTTCGAGAAAAGCATTCTGGAAAATCTTTTATGCATTCACACTTTCCTGATATTATTCACGAGAATCGTACTTTAAATGTAAGAAAGTCCTGTAACAATATTTGCGTAAACTTCCCGCTCCTCAACTTTTAATTGATGCATAGATACTGCTCATAGTTAAACCATCCTCTTGTCTTCTTTTCAAAATAATGGAAAATACTCAAGTGGCCATATTCTTTGCTCTTATAAGAACGTAGTCGGAAATACTCATCAACTATAAAAGTGTCGTGTTTGGGAGAATTTCTATGATTTGTATACATATCGGATATATTTGAGTATATACTTATTGTACTAATTTAGTTTGTTCAAGTTGGCATTTACTTTTATTCCCGAGTTATCTAAATATAGTATTCGTAAAATCTCTGAGTAATTCGCCATTTCGATCAATCTTTTATTCAGAAACGTTTCCATTGTTAAACTTAAAAAACCTCTCACTTCTAAATTTACGTGGACGGAAAAATTCAAGTCGTAACGGTAATACTTTCAAAAGAAATAGCCATTGACTATTTAAAAGAGCTTTTAATGCTGACTAAGCGCCAGACGCTCTCTAGAAAATCGCTTTAAATGTGCAGTAAAACGAACAAGCCCAAGTAGGCTTTTCACAAGCTCTCTTTAATCTTCAGAGTTAATTTTGTGCAGTGAAAATTACGGCAAAAGCTTTATAAAAACACATTAAAGAAATTCCAGATTTGCTCTTGCTGTAATGGATGAAAATATTTCTGTACAATATTTTTCGTTCTATATTTCTTAAAGATTTAAATAAATGTCTCAAATTGAGTAGTTCATTGTTTTTCTTCACTCTTAATAACAGTTAATAATATTTTTGTTTGAAATCATCTTTTATGCCTAAGTTTGTATAATTTTTGTTGGTAATTTCATATTGGTTTTTCGTATACTGTTTGTTTGGTCGCCTTTGTCATTAGGTAGTAAAATTTTCTTGTACCCTAATTGGAATATATTTATACTAGTCTCTTTATTTGGTGGCGTAGCCGTAGCAACCGGACAAAATTTAAAAAGCAATGTAATTGGAGTTACAGACAATACTTGTACGTAAAAGCTTTATGCTGCTTCTTTATTTTCCTTTATGTAATTGCGTGTTTAAAATTATGGAGTTAAGTTATTCGTCTTAAATATTATAACCCGAAGGTTCTACGTTAGAAATAGTTTGCATAATGCTGCTAATTATTGCTGAAACGTGAACATCTCTACTTACAGATACTCCAACGCTTAGCTCACACGTTAGTTAATTATGAATGCCATGTTACGTCAAGTGGAAAGTAGGTTAAGCTCAGTGTGCTATGAGATTTGAGCTCCATTTTAAGCGAAACAATGTTATGACAAGTATCGCTATATGAAGTAGTGACATTTTCAAATCGTTGCTTTGGAAAAATAGTTACAACATTCAGAAAAGTTTCTTTTACAGGAAGCCTTTTCTACATACATATACATTTCTCATTGCCATAGAGGTAGGCAAAGACCACCTCCTTCTACTTGCCACGATCCTTGCATATCTCCTTCGCTTTTTTCATTCTAATTAAACCTTTCATACAAGTTTAGAGTACTCTTGACCTTGACCCTTATTTAAAATGTCCTGGATTCGATCCAGGAACGTTCCCCTTGGTATTCCCCTTCCAACTTTCGCATTCACTCTTGACTCATAAACCCTTTTCGTCAGTCTCCCTTCATTCATTCTCTATACGTGCCCGAACCATCTGAGCTTACCTTTCTCAATTTTAGTCACTATATCCTCATATATACCACAAATGTATGCCTATAGCATTTATAGACAGCCACATTAACTTTAGCTGCTTTGACTTAGTGTCACATCTGTTGACGAATCATTACAAATAAAAAAGAAGCTGGAACACTGTAAATACAATAAAATTCAGAGTTAAACAAAATTAATAGCAATCACGTATGTTCAAGACAATAAGAGTCTCCACGCTATGAGAAATAATTAGTTTGAGGTGTCCGACTTCCCATGCTATGGGCAAAGTCGCGAACTGAGTAGAGACCAAATTGATACTTATACTCACATATACGTACTTCACGTATTGCGTAATGAAATTTTTTCCTAGCGTGCCATAAGAAGTTTCACATCAAAAGTACAAAGTGTCAGCCAGACAAACCGAACAAACGTATAATATTCAATGAACAAACGTCTAGTAGGGCCGTTCCGTTCTGTATTTTTATGTTTCTTTCATATATCTATCTCTATTAAAAGCATTATCTTTTTTCCAATTAGAAGTAAATCTAATAGATATCTAAATAAATAAAGTTATGTGTAAAACATGTCACAAACACTGAGATGACGTTTTACCATGAAACTTATGCCATAAGAACTTATAACCTTAAAAGTACAAAGTGTCAGCCGTACAAACCGATCGAAATGACAAACGTATGATATTCAATGAGCAAGCGTCTCTAGTAGGGCCGTCTCGTTCTGTATTTTTTCTGTTTACTTCATATATCTATCTCCATTACAAATCAAATATATTTTTCTAATAAAAAGTAAATTTAATAGGCATCTAAATATATGAAGTTATTTGTAAAACGTGTCAGAAACACTGAGATGACTTGTTACCATGAAACTATAATAGAAAAACGTGTAACTGAAAGTAATGTTATACCAAGTAACATCGAATGGAATCGGATTTAGATATTGCAGTTACAGTTAACCGTGTAAATTGAAACAGATTTTCGCATTGGCAATTAATAAACGAGAAATATGCGAGGCCAGAGGTGGCCCGAGGCAATTACTCACGCCACACCTGCAGGGATTATCCCCGGCGTTATTCATAGGATATTGGCCTCAATCCAATATTCAATTTACGTCACAAGCAGAATTAGCTTTATGTGCATGAACGCGAGGAAAATCATGTATTTTAAACAAAATATGCTGACCTAACAGTTTAAATTCTTTACATGCAAGAATAATTGAATAAAAACAAACTTGTGAAGCCATATTTGAGGGTGAAAAAATTTCCAGAGATCAGTTGTCAGGTTGAGCATACGCATTTTGAACAAGACACTGCAATCACTTTTGGATTTGCCTCTGCATTATTTTAAGAGATGTATCAAAAGCCACCTTATATAAAAGGCAAACGTTGAATGTTATTAATTTTTAGACTTGATTCCAGTTATACATATAAGCTAAATTGTAACATTTACCTAAAAATTCTTGCCTGTTTATCTTCATTAAAATCGGCTTACTAAACTTTTTTTTAGATTTCTTTACCAAATTATGTTGCAAAAGAGCTGTTTTGAGTTCACTAGAGTAAATAATATTTTGATTTTAATCCTTTTTGTTAATTTTTTTTAGAAAACTGGAGAATAATTCACTCAACACATGTTGCGAATTATTTTACGCAATAGAATCTCTCAACTTAGTTTTCACTAACCTCAGGATATGATTCAATTAACAATTTGCATACTTATAAAGGAATGAATACAATACAATGATTTAATAACATCATCCTCGTAAACGGATCAACATCATCAAAAACGATTAATCTATATTGACAGCATATAGACACTTGTAAATGATGCAGGATAACGATTAAAGGATTTAGGTATAACAGCAATTTATCTCACACTAAAATCAGTAGCTTGTTTTTCTACCTCATAATTGACTATCAGCAATTTTCTTTTCATAATATTATTGAAAACACACAACTTGTATGTTGCCTAGAAGTACATTCGTTCTTATATACTTGAAAAGTTGTGATATTGAACATGTGTAGAAATATAGTTTATAAGATGTTGCCTGTGTGCATAAATATTGATGAATTGATGCTTAATTAGCGGCATTCCTTTATAATTTATTCAACGGTTTTCCATATTTATTATACCGTAACAATCCAACGATGTATTTAAATGATTGAAGCGAACGTACGATAACGAAATTGGATTCAATAGATGTCAAAACTAAAAGGCTTTCATGTCACATTTTACATTGATGTAAAGCTATTTAATTGCTATACGTCAATGTTTAATGAAAATATTAATGCGTTTTATCAATTATTAAAATTTCAGGCTTAACAATTAAGCTGTTTATTTAAAAAACATAATAGTTTTTATTTACTATACAACAAAAACGTTACTTGGTTTTACTGTGCTAAGTGGATATATAATTTAATCCAAGATTAACAATATGTAGTAATATGTAACCTGAATAACAAGAATACAAATCTCGAAATTGCAGCTGGGCTGACTTTATAATAGTAAATATTATCTATATATTAATACGTGAAGCAAAAACTTTGTGTACCTTTTTATGAAAATTGCGTGGACGGGGGAGTATGAAATTTCTCACACTTATAGTTTATATAGAGAAGGCGTGCACAATGTTAGTATTTTTTTAAAAATGCATAAAAAATACATTAGATCCCCAAAAACAATATTACACGCACTACCTGGTACAGACACATGCATTCTTCTGTCAATCGTTAAAAATTGTGCTAAACGCCATGAGGTTATATTGGAAAAGTTAAGATTACTTAAAATTTCTGATGTTCTCCGTAGCTTTATTAGTTTTTTCTTTAATACACACCTTCTCCTGATTATAGCAAGCAGAACAACAAAATAATTATCGAAATTGGTCCAGCCGTAAACACGTAATGCTGTGACATGATGAAATAATAATGTTCCTTATAACTTACTAGCTAAAGAAAATAAATCGTCGTCGAGAATAGGACTGAACGAAACTGACTTTGATTCCCGACACAGTAAAGTTAGGAAATTGCAAATTCTAATTTATGAACTGGTAGGCTTCGGTCGTGGCTAGTTACCACCCTAACAGCAAAGACGTACCGGCAAGCAGAGAGATTTGTGTTCCGATACGATGCTGTGTAGAAGCCGTAAGAGTTATTTTTTACTAGGTTACCATTAAAACTGTATATCACTTTCCATCACGCGAGATCAAAGTCAATCATTAAGCTTTCAGCAATTAAAAAAATTATTATCTCTGTAAGCGGCTAAAATTAAATAGCTTTTATCTCTAGGGAAAACTTTTAACGGTGAAAACGTATTGTTCGATAAAAATATGGGATGGGAGTAAGTGGTTTTATTTCCGTTCCCCTGAGGCAGCTTTCCTATTGTTTCAATTTGCAGCAAGCCTTTTAAAAATGCTTTCATTGCATTACTTCCTCTCGTCTGCAAAAGAAAGGTTTTCTTTATGAAATATAAACTGATATTTTGTTTGATGTGCATTTGGCCGCAATTGTGTGTGTATTTCCGTTCACCATTATGAATACGTGAACCAAAAACTTTGTGTACCTTTTTACGAAAATTGCGCGGACGGAGGAGTATGAAATTACTCACACTTATAGTTTATATAGAGAAGGCGTGCACAATGTTAGTATTTTTTTAATTATGCATAAAAAATACATTAAATCACCAAAAACAATATTACACACACTACCAGGTACAGACACACGCATTCTTCTGTCAATTGTTAACAATTATGCTAAACGTCATAAGGTTATATTGGAAAAGTTAAGTCGTGCTTAAGATTTCTTAAAATTTCTCATATCTTCCGTAACTTTGTTATTTTTTTCTTTCTGACTATAACAAACAGAACTATGATTAATATATCAGAATTGGTGCAATTAATATTTTTATTCTGAAAACAAAGGGGTTATCCTAACTGTTAAATACTTTTGTGGTATTTATGGAAGTTAAAAGAAACTCGAGGTTAAAACAAGAGTTTCTTTTAACTTCCATAAATACCACAAAAGTATTTAACACTAACTATTCTAATCTAATCACAACATTGCTCGCTATATATTCTGGTTGTTGTATGAATAGTTTTGTTGGTATTCCGACGGAAACAGGCAACATGCTACAAACACGTAGCGGCTGCCCTTACAACGTATATATCGTCATATATTTAGTAATACATATAGTAATATGTTAATTATTTATTTATAGCGCGCATTTTTTAAATCGCTGACAAATATGTCCAACGTGATAAGATTACATTAAATATGTTTATATTTTGATCTACCTTTTCTTTGTACAGGCGACTCTTGATAATTTAACACTTAGCAATTGATAGTTTCAATTTTAAGATTTAATATATTACTAGGTGATACCGGCGGCGTCGTCCGCGTAGGCTCTATCCTGAATTATCTCCATTTGGCCATCCTGATTGGGTATGGTAAGCCTGCATGAATACTTCATCGTCATCCTCAGGTGCGGCTCGTAGCGGTTGTGATAGTACTAAACTACTTTTTAAAGCAACATTGTGTAATACCGCAACACGCACTAGCAATTTTACTCGAAGTAACAGGGCGATAATGAAGTATTCTATTTCATAGCAGGCATCTGCACCATGTTTTTAATAATCTAAAGCATTGTTTTGTGCTATTACGGGCTTGCACATATTTTTGCGTGAAGAATTCTTCTCTTGAGCCTTGGGCCCCATTGAAAATAGGCATCATAAGCCATGGTCTTTGAGGATACCCCAAATTGTCAGAAGAAATGAATCCTAGACAAAATATACAAAATTTTAAAAACTGTACACCTGATTTAAGAAAAACTTGTCTCACAGCCACACTTGTTCATTATTCTAATGAAACTGACGGATATAGGATTGTGCTCTACTAGAAGATCATATATAGGAATCATTGATAGTAGCGCCAACAATATTTTTTTCAATATTGTTTTATTGTCAGGGCTTTTGTTATATTTAAACACGTCAGCCCTCTTGTGCCTAACACTTACTTATCAAACACAAACTATATATTTGTCATTTATCATATTTAAAAACATTATGTAATGATTACGCTTCGAAAACATTATATAAATAAATGATGCACATTTTTACGACACACTAAAAAATTTGGTTATTCAACTTTTTTCATTAAATATGCAAATAATCTCATCGGAGTATGTCCAGAGTGGAATCTGAAAGCAACAACTGTATATTATGAAAGGTTAATTTTGAGTTTACGTACCACGGTAAATTAGTAGATGTACTTTGTTTTTATACCTTATGCCTACGGTTTTCTTTTCAAAATAGTTTTTCCATATTGCAAAACAACTTATTAAAATGTCGGAAGAATCTCGCCAACTGATGGTACGACCACTAAATTACTGCATTCCGCTATAGCCACATTAGCTAGAATATCTACCTGTTAATTTTCATGAAGACCAAAGTGAGACGCAATCCACTGTATTTTTATAAGAACATCCTTACGTTGAGAGTCATTCACCATTTTAATAATGGTAATAACTGACCCATTGCTCCTGTGTCCAGAGGCGCTCGAGCTAAATGCTAAATAGCATTTTGACTACCACTTAAAATTACTACTTCCTCCTATGGTATCCGAATATTTTAGGGCTCCAAGTATTCCTCCAATAATACCGGCAGTAGCAATTTGACTCGCTAAAACGAGATGATAATGAAGTACTCTATCCCGTAGCATCTCCACCTCGCTTTTCGTGGTCCGAAGTATAGTTCTATGCTGTTACGGGCTTGCGCATATTTTTGCGTATTGAGTTATTTTCTTGAGCCTTGAGCCTTATTTAGAATAGATGTCATAAGTCATGGTTTTTGAGGATATCCGGAATCGCCTGAAACACCTATCTTAGACAAAAAAACGTATTTGTAAAAAACTGTATTTCTGATGAAGCTCACGCAAATAGGATTCTTCTTTTGAAGACCATAGGAATCATGGGTAGCGCCACCAAATTTAGCATTCACGTTGGTTATTCGAAGATCACTATCAAAAATCTGTTAAACAGATTAATATATATGAAAATCATCACATTGTGATTCAAAAACAATGAAAATGTTACGTTGACAACAATAATATTAGTCAATCTAAGATAAACTACAAAATATATTAACCTTTAGAAAAACATAATACCTACCATTTGAATATTTAATGAATAATGGGTATCATTTTTCATCATAAAAAAGATGTGAACTTATTTAGGCTTGCCTATGGCCACACGAGTACAATCAGTGCTTGCAATTACATCAGATAGTCCATATTTTCTGTAATACCTGCATGGTATTTCTTTTTATAATTTAACAAATATTTCTTGAAAATCTTGACAGGAAAAAAAACTCTGGTCCCTGTGCATGAGTTCTGGTTCAATATTGAGACTCACTGTGAACCATTCGGCAGTGAAAATGTGTATAAAAAAACGGAAAATACAATTTTTATATTACATTACAGTGAGACATTACAAAGAACTATGAAAAAAACAAAACGGCTCTTAACAATTCGATAATTTGAATTTGAGCTTTTCTTTTTAAACAATGTTATAACTCATTCTCGTCTGACGAACAAGCTGCGTTGTTGGGAAAACAATATATTTTTCCAAGATGGCTTTATGGTTTAATGCATTTACGACTTGTCTGATGCGTCGACTAGTAGTGTGAAAACTAAGAGCGCACAATACTTGCAAAAAAATATTCACAGAAATGTAATAAAATGTTGAGGGCTACTTTATAAGTAAGCCAAATTCATACCTTAATTTCTAAAGACAATTCATAGGTTCCTTTCAAAAAGGTTTTTTGTTTTAATTTTCGTTAATGAATTTTAAAAGCCTTGTCTAAATCTAAATCTTTGCATGAATAAAGACTCCGGCATTTCCGTATTATTTCACTTGCCATCACGTGAGATCAAAGTCAATCATTACCATTAACCTTTCAGCAATTAAAAAAGTTAATATCCCTTTAAACGGCTAAAATTAAATAGCTTTTATCTCTAGGGAAAACTTTTCACGGTGAAAACGTATTGTTCGATGAAAATATGGGATGGGAGTAAGTGGTTTTATTTCCGTTCCGTTCCCGGATGCAGCTTTCCTATTGTTTCAATTTGCAGCAGCCTTTTAAAAATGCTTTCATTGCATTACCTTCTCTCGTCTACAAAAGAAAGGTTTGCTTTATGAAATATAAATTGATATTTTGTTTGATGTGCATTTGGCCGCAATTGTGTGTGTGTTTCCGTTCACCATTATGAATACGTGAACCAAAAACTTTGTGTACCTTTTTACGAAAATTGCGCGGACGGAGGAGTATGAAATTACTCACACTTATAGTTTATATAGAGAAGGCGTGCACAATGTTAGTTTTTTTTTAATTATGCATAAAAAATACATTAAATTACCAAAAAAAATATTACACAAACTACCAGGTACAGACACTCGCATTCTTCTGTCAATTGTTAACAGTTATGCTTAACCCCATAAGGTTATATTGGAAAAGTTAAGTCGTGGTTCAGTCTGATGTTCTCCGTAACTTTATTTTTTTCTTTCTGACTATAACAAACAGAACTATGATTAATATATTAGAATTGGTGCAATTAATAAATTTATTCTGAAAACAAAGGACTTATCCTATTATTCTAATCTAATCACAACATTGCTCGTTGTATATTCTGGTTATTGTATGAATAGTTTTGTTGGTATTCCGACACGGAAACAGGCAACATGCTACAAACACTTTTTACACACGCATTTTTTAAATCGCTGGCAATGTTTGCACTGCACGTATTGTTTCCACGCGTTTGTGGAAAAAGGATTCACCTTTTTTAGCGTCTTACCCACACTTCTTCAATTAAGAGCACACCGTGACATATTTAATGTCTGCATTTTTAATACAATTAATAGAACTCCCAACTATTTTATGCGAAGAACAACACGTGATTGTTTAGAAATCACCGCTTAAGAAGTTAAAAATAATTTCGGTTTTTATTTTGAGCCTTTCCATCTCCCTTTCATGGGTGTTCCTTTCCCGGTCCTCCTCTAGCTCTTTCAAAGGGAGTTTGTAGAGAAGTCGTCAAGGGTGAAGTCATAGGCGGTATTGATACTGGATGCACTCCTATACTGGTGAGCCCCGGTGGCCTGGTCGACTGCATCGACGCTGGTAAATAGGTTGATGGCGCTGGTGAAAAATTTCGCAGAACCTCGACAAGGAAATATGGATCGTCGAGGGCACACGATATTCTGCCCATATAAAAGATAATTATAGTATTTAGCATAGAGTTGCGATACTAAGTCATTAAGATTTTGATTAGAGTATGAAGAAACGAATTCAATTCCCGGGACGAGTCTTAGATTCCTATTGACATTATATGTAAAAAAAACAAAGTTACTTAGTTATTTTAGTGAATTAATTAAAAAAAAGTCATAAAAGATATGGAATAGGACTTTCTAATGAGTTTCCAGCAGCTATATTTCATTACAATTTCATTACGGGTAGACTGGCTATTAAGAGTTTTTATTGAGGCATACTGAAACAAAGTCACATTTTAAATATAAATTTTAGTTAAAATAATATTTGTCATATTTAAAAATAAGCAACGACAGAACATACGTGAAAATCTTGTTCTCATTTCTCGTTTGGCCCACAACAACAGACAAATCTCAAATCTAAAATTGTAACTCTTTGTTCCATTTGAGTAAGATTCGCAATGCATCACCAATTATTTCTTTTTTGTTTTTGTTCTCCAGTCTGTCCACACCTTAATTAGATAACATTGTTATTTAGATCATATATATGATCATAACTTTTATATTTAATGTGACTTAAAGCTACTAACGTACACATATACGCACGTTTATGTACATTATCTGCGAGATAGTCTTATAATATATATTTGCAATAAATATAATGCCGTATACTGTGAAGCATTCTTTAAGCACTTTATAGAAACAGAATCTCACTTTTTTCATTTTCACATTGATGTTGTTACCCCTCCCAAGGAATTAAGCAGACTCGTCAGTTCCTGCCACAAGCTTATAGGCTTAAGTCTGCCTAGAGCGTCTTGTTGGGGCCTCGCTATATCTCCATTACTGAAATATATAAAAAAATATTATATACAAACGATGGGAAAATTGGTGTTATAATAGGGCTAAAACAACACCGTGTTACATTTTAATCTTAAGTGATGGCGTCACTTTTTATTTTAAGTGGCTTCCTTACGAGTGCTGAATACTCACAGCTAAAACTATTACCTTATATTATTAACAAACCGATTAATGAAATTAACTAGTTTTTAGTCTAAGTTCCATTTCTTATAATTCCACGATTTTGTAAATAAAACGAAAAACCAGAAACACTAAAAATTATGTAAATGAACGAGTAAGCTATTGACCATTTCCGATTTTACATTCTTAACTTTTTGTTGTTTTAAAATAAACAAGACTCTTCTATGTTGCCTACAGCGGTCGATAGAGATCTGAAAAGTTTAGTGATCGCCCATTTCTATTTCTAATTTAAGATCCATACAAGGCGTTCCAGGAGGTGGTGCTGACGACGCGGATAGGATTGATTGCAATGGTGTTTCTAATAATTACATATTTACTATTAATTTGCATACAATTACTATGAATTTATTCCCGTAGGCGTAGTGTGAATAAAGTAACATAGGTTGACGCGCCTTAAGTAGAGCTGGTTGAGAATTTCCTCTATCTTAGTGTTCGATTTGATCAAGAAGTTGATCAGGCATCCACATGGACTCACCGTAAACTAGGCTCAACTCCGCTGCCGAAGATTGACTGTCAGCCTTCTATGCACTGCATAGAACAAGGACTACTATGGGTATGGGTCTGACCATCATGAAGTGGCGTGACATAGAATAGATGCCCCCAGCTAGCGCTCGATCAACCCATTGAAAACAGAATCATGAGCAGTAGTGTGATATTGACAAATATGTGGCATACCATTCTAAAATGTTAGTAAGCCCCATTTTTTCTCTGGCAATATGGGGATGTGCGTTCGCTGTAACTTGTACTCGTATATTTAATTTTTAGATGTTCTTCGTCGTTAAAGTTGAATATTTGTAAATAACATTTAATGAACGTAAAGTATTTATTAAATTTTGTCTCATATTTTTGATAAAACGAAACGCATTACGTAAAGAATCTTGTGATTGGGGAATCCCCTGCGCACGCTCCTAACTACTACCCATTCCATTGTGGTTTGTATTGCCGTTCGTTATCGCCGACACTCAACGTTAATGCAACTTCATAATATGAAGTGTTTTTTATTTATTTATTGATATTTTTTGTTTTGGTGTGTGCATGTAGTTTATTTTAACTTATATTATCTAATAGTTAATAAGTCCAAAAACAGAATTGTCTATTACAATGGAAAAAGTAAGTTGTATTTTATTTTCATTGCCATCTGAAAAAAGGTTACTTTGGAGCCTTTGCACATGTAAAATATAATATCTGTATTACTTACTAAAATTGATATACTTAATGGTTTCAATCACATTTAGCGGCATATAAACAAATCTGGTTCCATAGGGTGTGTTCCAAAATGCTAGCAACATTACTTCTTTGGATGGCTAAGCTGATCCTTTGTCCGAGGTAAGCGCCAGCTCTGGGGTAATTTGTGGAATCCAGTAACCGCTTAAATAGATGTTTAAAAAATATTTTTGCTTCAGAGCCCCACGTTCCTATAATTTCCACGCTAAATAGCAGAAATATGTGATCTTGTGTAATAGATCCATATTTCTGCATTTTTTTAATTTCGGCGTCAGTCGCTACTGCTCTGACAAGATAGACTGTGGTGTCCTAAGCGGTCGATTTCGACTCCGCAAGGACAGTAATGAGGATGAACCAATGGCAAACCTAAACATAAGCATATACTAATACAAAAAGAGTTATTGTCTAACAACGTTCCTAAATTAGGCGATGGAAGAGCTTACCACCAAAAACCTGATTCCCTAGTCGAAACAGCAAGACGAGGAGCACGCTCTGTAGGATTCTTAAGACTCGTCTAAAAGTCGATTAAATTCACATTTACAGAGCGGATCGTCCCTCTTCCTTTGTGAAGGCAAAGAAACAGGAAGGGATTCACCTAGACATGCATAACCAAGCTGCTTTGGCTTCTGTACAATACGAAATTTCATTTTTCGATACATTCAAAGAGGTTGTAATTTTTTTGAATAAAGTCTTTGTGCTATGAACAAAAGACAAAGAAGCCGGAAGTGCAACTGACGAAACTTTTCTTACGCCAATACCTCCAAATTGTATTGGCAAAGAAGCTTGACAACAAGACTAAGCAGTTAATGAACAATTTAGTGTTTTGAAGAGTACGTCTTGAATGGATGATAAAATAATTGCTCGAATTGCTAAGCTAAAACTTGCAGGCCCTAAATTAATTGCTAGAGACTGTTAGAGATGAACAGGAATTTTGAGGTGAGTTTAGAAGATGTAGTGATATTGAAGGAGAGGGGTGATTTGAATTGAATACTGAAAGTGTTTCGGGGGAACCAGTACATCACTTGAAAAAAGTAAATCTGCAGCAACCTTATTGTCCCCATTGCTTATTTTTCTCTCTACAATATTGAATTTTGAACGTTGTTTAAAATTTTGTTTTCCAAATGAATTATTAAAAGCAGATAAATGTTCCAAACAGTTAGATTTTAATTTTTGAGTTAATGATTTACTTGGGTCTGTATTAGCAAGTAGGAAGCTATTCGAAAAAGTAAAATATTGTTCCCAACTGCACGGATCAATATTCTTTATGACGTTTCTGATAGTTTGCGACAATTTTGTGGCAATACATATTCGAGCACCCTCCAGAATACGCTTATAACAGGTACTGATGATTTTAAGTTATAAATAAACTTCCAAAATGTTTTTTTTTTAATTCCAAATGATCATTGGTGGTTCAATGGAAATCTGAAAATTTTGATTATATGATGACTGATTAAAATTATGTGATTTGCCTAAATGTATATTTAGTCCTCTTTGTCCTTTAAAATACACGGATTGGAGCAATGTGGACATTATACCAGCTCTGCAGATTTATTGTTGGTGGGTTGGTTGCTGGCACTTCTTTGATAAAAATAGAAAAATTTAAAACTAACAATAATGTATAGTAATAAATATTAATAAGATACTAAATTATAATTACTTAACATAATCCTCAGGTGCTTTTCATATTATTTCTTTTCTTTTCCAAGGATTGTCTTGTATACTCCCACCCTTTTAATATATTTTTTTTTTCAATAATTCCGAAAACGGTGTGTAAAAACTAAGTTTATAAAGGCACTCATATCATGGGTATTGAAAGCTATTTACACAATATCCATATAAATGTCCTTCGCTTTAATCAAAATCAATGTAATTTATGCACGTTCTTGAATCTCTTGTTATTAAATCGCCACACTTTCGCCACCAGGAGAAGAAAAAACATGTACCACACTTTCAGCCCTCCGGACATCGTCATTATATCACTCGTCAGAGAATTCAACCACAGCACATTGAATGGTTAAAATAGATATTTAATCCTGCCTACACAGATAAACGAATTAATATACTGTAATTTATCTAATATGAATTAATATTTTCTTTACAAAATTGTTCGTCAGTGATATTAATGTATTTGCTAAATACGAGTATTCCTACATTGAACATTATGAATTTTTTAATTTTTTGCAACACCTAAGTTTTCGTCTATTAAACACGATGGCAGCATATTATAAATTTGAGGCGCCATACCAAAAATATCATTCCCAAAAAGGGTCGTCGTGTGCGTTATATGGTAAAGCTTGTTTTCCCTGCGTTCGCTATCACAGTAGTTAAATAGCTGCTTATTTGTTTTAACAAGACAGTAACTTCAATTTCTAGGGATACCGGATCTAATAAAAATATCGATGGCGATGCGCTAATGCCACTTACATTTCCAGACGTTGATTTGTTCCGCCAAGAAAAAATGCTACGACTGCTGAGAATTTAAGTTTTCTTTTTGTCCACCCTATCCAGCCTTCGGACGATTTAAAACAGTTTGCCTTTTGATAGAAAACCGAGTACTTGCACCACTGCGCCTGCAGGACCCTTCCGACCCAGTCAGATCCTGATTGTTAATACGTAAGAAAACTTTTGCATAGTGACTCTAAGAGCGGCTGGGTATCTTGTCAGCGTAACTTTCTAACAATGCTAATGCTTAAAATTATATGGGAATGAGGTTTTTTTATATATCACGTGACCAAATTGTCGAACCATGTTGAACCATGAACAGTGCGTGTTGCCAGTGATGACATACGGTTCTGAGACGTGGTCGCTGACTATAGGCCTCATGCGGAAGCTCAGAGTCACTCAGCGTGCGATGGAGAGGGCTATGCACGGAGTTTCTCCACGTGATAGAATCAGAAATGAAAAGATCCGTAGTAGAACCAGAGTCACCGACATAGTCCTACGAATCGCGAACCTGAAGTGGCAATGACGGGGCACATAGTCCGAAGGCCCGATGGACGTTGGGGGCTGAAGGTGCTGGAGTGGCGACCCGGACCGGACGGCGCAGTGTAGGCAGACCCCCACAAGGTAGGCCAATGGTATAAAGAGGGTCGCCGGTAGCCGCTTGAGCTAGGCGGCGCAAGATGGGGCCTTGTGGACGTCATTACGTGAGACCTATATGTCCAGCAGAGAACGTCCAGCGGTTGAGGCGACGACGACGACGATGACAGAATTAACGAATAGTAATAATGGTAGTCACGTTGACACATATAGTCTAATCGTTCCAATGCAGAGATTGTTATTCGATTGTATTGTCAACTGCCGTCGAAAAGCCATACATTAGCTAGAGAAGTTGCCATTTATAACCGACTTCAAAAAAGGAGGAGGTTATCAATTCGCCTGTATTTTTTTTATGTTTGTTACCTCATATCTCTCGACTAGGTGGACCGATCTTGATGATTTTTTTTTTAAATGAAAGCCAAGGAAGACGTTCCCCGGGTGTCCACTTGGCAGCTCTAGCGTCTCTCCCACCTGAAGCTAATATAACAATACGAAGAACACTATAAAAGAATACGCAATTATTTCTTACTTTTTAGAGAACCTTAATGTATTTGTAAGTTTGTTTTGAAGGCGGTTCTTTTTTTGTTAAAATTTATATTTATAACAAGCGTGCACCAGTGGCAATCGTAAGCGTAGATTGCTCTGTAATATAATGCCTCTCAACATTCGTAAATGTCGTCTCTGACTCGCCATAAACAACGCGGTAATATGATTAACAAGTTTCGTTGTTATTTCAGTTTATCGAAATGTGGTTGCTATTAAAACGTGGGTCACATTTAATGTAACACTGAAAATACTTACATTTGCGTTGAAATATTTCTATCCCATAGACTCGACAAATAAAATATGTAAAATTATGTAAAAAGTGTAGCACTCCAATTAAATTCCTCCAATTGTAATAAACAAAAATTTAACTCATCATAAGCAAGAAATACAGTGATATCGTCCCTTTAATTAAATAACTATAAATAAGAAAGTTAAACTGCTGTAACAAGGGCGAATAAATGGAGACAATGGCTTTAAACAATTCGGTAATAGTCTCAACAAATTTTGGACATCTTTATTTGTCCTGTAGTTGTTTTAGGAACATAAAACGTGTTATAAACTTGTATACGTACTGTACGTGAAACAGAGGGAACGCTAATTAAACTAACGAAGCATTGAATTGCTATTTTCCACTCGTAACGAACGTGAAATAACATAACAATTGTTCACACTTCGTCAACAGCTTTGTACTGAATAAAAATATTTGTATTGCCGTCCAATTTGGGAGGCTTTCATAAAAGTTGAATATAAAATGCAAAGTCTTTTTTCACATTTCAATTGGATGTAGAAAAAAATAAACTAGCTGACCCTCGCGTCTTTGTTTGCGTACACTTAAATGTGGAAGTCCACGTACGATGCCATCTAATTGATGCTTGTTTTGATTATATGTTAAGATGAAACTTATCCTTTCTAGCTTGGAAATACTCCAACAAATAGAAAAAAACTTATCACAATCGACTAAGTAGTGTCCGGAGTTTATAGCAGTCAAAAACTGATGTCCAATTGTATGTATAACATCAATCCATAGCCGATGTTATAAATTTATTTCTTTTTTCTAAAAAGCGTCATAGAAAAGAACGATACTTTCGTTGAATACTTTCGAATTTTTTTTTAATGATTTAAAACGTAAATTTTCAAAAATCCTTTTAACCCATTTCGCCCTCTTTGCGAACAATTTGGAAAAAATGCAACAATACTTTATTTATTAATTTTAACAAATAATTCCGCATAGTAATATTGATTACAACAAATCATACGAAGCAATGAAATGTTTAATCCACGAATTTCTTCTCATCTATAAGCTTTTAAAGAGAAAAAGTAGCCTATTACTTTCTTCTATCTGTAAAAATATTATAATATATTCAGCGGTTTTGGCTTGTAAACTTAACAAACAGTATAGCTAATGTTCTTCTTATTTGCAATATATTATCAACAGTAACGAATGTATAGCTTATATCTTATTTTGTATACGGAACAAGTTCATAACATGAATCTAACGTGAGCTTTATTTACAAAGCTGACAACGGCGTGAGCTGCAACAAGCGACGCTACATCTATTTACAGGCACAGGAATTACCTCGGCTTACTTTGTTTCAATTTCACAGTACATTTTCTCATTAGTTCTCGTTCCCATGGTCATATAAGGAAACCGTATTTAGTTACAGTGTCCGAGGCATTCATCAAATTTCAAATGTACCGAATGAAAAATGGTAGAGATCTTGTAATGATTATAGTTGTCTATAACAGTCTTTGCATTATTGAGTTTCTGACGAAACTACTTTTAGGCAAATCAAATGATTATAAAAAGTCTATTTAATTAGCTGAACCCGCGACTTTGTCTGCGTGGAATGGTTTTTTGATAACATTGTCATTAATTTAGGCAATGTTTTATAAATAAGACACATCCGCACTGCCCTTAGAGGGTGGAATTTCCTAAAATTTAATTTTAATAGTATCCATCATGTCGAAAAAAAGATTGTGACAGTTTTACATACCATAAAAGATATAAATTAATACTCCTGCAACCCCCCTTGCGGGTGGAATTTCGTAAAGTCCATTCTTAGCTGACCTCTACTCGGCAAAAGGCATATTCCTACCAAAGGTCAAGTCTCTACGCCTTACGGTTCCAGAGATATCGTGATGAGTCAATAGATACCTGGATATCTCTTATCTATATATAGATAAGGTTCACGAGCAGATAAGTCACTATTACTATAACAAATAAACATCATAACAACAAGAAACGCAGTCCACATCCAGTTACTGGCGAATCATTCATACAAGTGCGTGTTTTCAGTTTACGGAAATAAATAATTAACAGAAGTTTAAAGTTTAAGAAACATAAATTTACAATGTAATTTTAAATAATTTACACTTGCGTAGGAGAATAGAAAAGGGCATATACAGAAACAATTTTGATTTATCAATAGAAAATCCTTCATCAGTTAACACAACTAAGCAAACCTACACGGACATTTTACATTTCATTTTTGAAGTGAAACTTCTTTAGGCGCATGAGGGTAAAATTTTTACGGATGAAACGCGTGATTTGCGTCACGAAGATAAGTAGAGTAGATGAGTTTTTTATGCTAATTCGTTTGCATGTTAGGTAGTTTTAATATTCACAAATAACAAAATATTTAATTAATTCTCTTTTCTACATTTCAAATTCAACAACAAAATTTCATTAATAATTTCATTAACAATTCATCATTCGAGATTTCAATAAATTATTTGTATAAATTTTCAACACTTCTAATATTTTAATGACAATTAAAATGATCTTTCTATTGATGATTAAATCTCCATTTTTCCCTCTCTCTAAGTCTCGGAAATTTAAAAGTTTCAGATTTGTATAAATATATACAGGACTTCATTGGTCTAGTGGTTAGCATGTTCGACTACAGACATGAGGTCCTGGGTTCGAGTCCCAGGTCGGGCCAATTCAAAAATCGATATTGAGTTTTCTATTAAGATTTTCTCAATATTTGCCCGAAGTTGGGAAGTTGGCGGTGTGATCCACCCCCGTGCCTCGGAGAGCACGTTAAGCCGTCGGTCCTGCGCCTGATCTCTCTCTCCGGTCGTGTCGGATTGCCGTCATGTCGGACTATGAGAGTGAAGGAATAGAGAGTACACTTGTGTACTATGCCTGCCAATCCGCAGTGGAGCAGCGTGGTGGGTCTATGCTCTAAAAACCCTCTCTCATATGAGGGAGGAGGCCTGTGTCCCAGCAGTGGGACGTTAATGGGCTGCTACTTACTTACTTATACCGGACTTAAAAATTAGTTCGCCAAAGAAGTATCTCTTCTAACAAGAGAATTTTCTACGCACGCATTTTTAATTTTATATTTTAGAGGTACTTAATAATAAAGTTTCAACTAATGGTAGACAGTCAAAATTCTATTTACAATCTCATAAACTACATAGTCTCCTTCGTGCCTTCTCCAATGGCGAAGTGGAGTGTGCTCAATTGTCTCATCTGAAAGCCTTTAAAAGAAGAAGAAAGGCATTTTATTGTATATATTTAATTCTGATATGTATAAAGTGAAATAATAATAATTGGAACATCGAATTCATTTATTCAAACAAAAATATATTTTACTAATTGCTAGGCTATTTTGAGACTGAATCCAAAATATTTGGATAAATATTATTTTTTGTCTGCAGTCTGTGATAGTTTTAGTAATGCCACATCGTTTGCCGACCTATATTTGCTCGTCTGGCTCGTGACATTTATCCTTTATTTGAAAAGGTGTATCAATATTTTTACATGTACGTATATGTGTGTATTGAAATATATTTGACTGCATGCGTCAATGTATACAAAAATTCATTTTTACATCAACGTACTTCCAACTGTTACAACAGTATAAAACACCCGTATGCACACAATATGTTTTTTCAAATAAAGAAACAGGTATACATATGTACATCACTTCAACAGTTCAAAACTTACCGTTTGTGTAAATGCATTTGACAATGTAATTCAAACAAAGTCGATTATCCGAAGTCAAGGCAGCGCGAGGTTTTAAGCCTGCATCACTTCGGTGATGCAGGCTTAAAACCCAGCCCGACCAATAGTACCTAACCAAAGCATTCACTACAATGTCTTACACTACTTCGCGAAGTCGCTTCTATAAAGTATCATTCAAGACACCATTATAAGCTGGAGTCGTAATCCTAGCCTCTCCGCATAAAAGGCAGGATCGCAATACCATCTGGCATATACTTCAATAATATACATATATAATCGTACATCACTACGGTATATGTCTAAAGTTATAATAAAAAAATAACTTAAACATAAATATATGTGTGACACACATTTTATGTATTATATTTAAATATATTATATATAATATTAAAGCAAACTACTTCTGCCATAGAATTATTTTATTCTAAAGAATAAAAGGAAAAACAAAACCCAAGAACAGTTTCTTCTTATTTTAAAGATTACATATTTCTAGACTTTGCCAGTGTCATCGTCGCTCACCAATAACTCAAAACATAAACCTCTTTGGTACTCCGCATACCATCTGCCATGTTTGCGTTATTGCACTCAGTCAGCATCCGGAACCAAGGGTGCGTAACAAAATGTTATAATTTCTTGCTCCAGTCCCTTTATGTACTCGAGCACCTCACCACTTTATAAATTTACACGAAACTCTAATTTAAGAGATTAAACAAAATTTATAAAAAATAAAAAAAAAGAGAAACTGTACGCCATCTTTTGTAACTTCCAGCGCATTCCCCATAGCACCCTCTGGACTTTTCCTTTTTTTATTCTTTTCTAAATAGTACATGTATGTCTGTATAAAAGTTTTATATAAATATTTTTTAATAGGTCGTGTGTGAGACAACGTGTTAAAACTAAATCGATATTAATATACGTTCTATACGTTATCAAAAGTTACAATTCAATGCTTTGGCTAGCCGGAGAGCGACACGATAGGTCGATTGAATGCACTGGCTAGCCCACAATGTTTGTTTGGCTTTGCTGAAGTGCAACGCGATGGCTCGATTGAATGTACCAACATAGCCGTAGAATATTGTTAATGATTAGGATATGGAACGTATATGTGACCGGAACATGACGCAACGACATGAATAACCAGCAACGACTGACCATCGACGCGTGGCTGTCGAAATCTTCTAATCAAAATAATTTCAATTTATTTTGTTAGCACACGCGAAGTGGCTAGCCAGCAAATTGTTTTATTAAGGTTCATACATCACTCTACCCAGAGACCTGGTTAAGGGCGATAAAAATTCTGGAGCTTGAAGGTCAACGGATATTGTAGACAGCTCGATAAGCTCTTTGTTCATTTGCGACCCCTTGGGCCGTGGCGTGGCGGCCTGGATGAAACCTAGCAGCACGCGCATGCCGAATCGTTACGACGGCTGCGGAAGTGCGACGAGGCGGGTGGGCAGTGACCGGTGTTATCGCGCGGTATTACTACTGCAGAGGCTGCAGTAGAAGTCGTTGCAGCTGTGCGTGTGAAAACAGCACCTCAGAGAAGCCGCGGTCACGTTCGAGGTCGAGCGGCATGTGTGACTCGTGGGCCGCAGCGTGCGAGCCGGATGGCGGCGCCCTGCAGGAACTTCTTCATGTCATTGTCGAAGAAGGGTGTGTCCAAGTGCGGGATCACCAATTTTGCTAGCCGGAGTGTGACGCGGTCTGTCGATTGAATGCACCGGCTAGCCCACTATGTTTGTTTGGCTATACTGGAGTGCGACGCGGTGGATCAATCGAATGCACCGGCTAACTCACTATGATTGTTTGGCTATGCTGTAGTGCGACGCGGTGGGTCGATTGAATGCGCCGGCTAATCACGATGTTTTTTTGGCTATGCTAGAGTACGCGATGGGTCGATTGGATTGCACCAGCATAGCCCGTAGAATATTGTTAATAGGTAGCACATATGTAGGTATCAGTATATGGCAGGATCATGACGCGACGGCACGAGTAACAAGCAACGACTGACTATCGACGCGTGGCTGTCGAAAACTTCTATTCGAAATAAATTGAATTTATCTTGCCAACACACGTGAAGTGGCCAGTCGACAAAAGATTTTATATAAATTCCCTACAATGCTATCGTAAAAACTGTTTTAAAGAAGAGGATGCATTCACTGTTTTGTAACTTCACATCAACAACAAGTTAAAAACTTTTTTGTAAATCCCTCAATGTGCTTACCTTTCAAAGAAAATATCTTTCAAAGTAAGCGATATGGCAGTAAAGGTTGCACTCTATCTGCTAAAAAGCTTTGTTAGGAAAAGACGTGATTTAACCTAAATCTTATATATAAAATAGAATTGTTGTTCGTTAGTTTCGCTCGTCGATAGCGGCTAGACTGATTTGGCTAATTTTGATTTTGAATTATTTGTGAATGTCCAGGGAAGGTTTATGAGATGTGTTAATATTGAATATAGTAAAAACAGCAATTTCGCTTTCCCTTTGAAACTACACATATATACACGTCAAACGTTTGATGTTCGGCCTGTCATTCTGGATTTTGATGGGAATCTGGGCAATCTGGTTACCAGCAATAACTAGATGTGAAGCAATTAATTTTTCTTTCTTGTGAGATTTATTGTATATGTATATGGTTGCTAATAAATTGTTTCTTTTCAATTTATTAGAACATTTACAGATAACACTCTTTGGTTTTGGTCTACTTAGATATTTTTTTTTGGACTCTTGTACGATATGATCTGTCCTAATTGCATTACAGTGTTGCATAAATTTTCATTCTAGAATTCTGGTAAAATATCAAGTTTTGACCTGCGTCTTGTTGTATGTATGTTTGCCTCAAGATCTTTCACTCTATTTATCAGTTGTTTATTCTCAACCCACTTAAAACTATTTAATCTCATCGGCTTATTTGTCAACTATGGATTACATTTCATCATACTGTGAGTTTATGAATTTTACTAACTCCTCTAAAGTTTTTTATTTCTGATTTTAGAACAGAAAATTGTTTTTTTTTTTAATATTCCAGCAATCAGTGTATTTAGATCGTTATGAAGAACATCCATGATTATCAAATGTATGTTTTCAGGGCTTGTTCACATAGAACGTCCGATTTTACAGGATTATTTTTAACTGATCCGTCACTATTGGAGGATATTCACACATTTAATGGACCGATTTTATCAGATCCGACGCTACTGGATTTTCGTTTTTCAGGGTATTTTTCTGTCTTGTCCAAATTCTTGTCTTTCTGTTTGTTCCATAGCTTCAAAATCCTCCTGTAGAATAACGTATATATCGCGGCAAGCTTCGGTTTTTTCAATTTTATCTTATGAATCCAGTGTTGTGTCTCAAAGAACTGGTCTACTTTCAACACAATTTAACAAACTTTTGCTATGATTATAAGAGACACTGCCCGCGCGCACCCGCATGCTAAACCTCGAGTGGTTTCGATTCAATAAAATGGATCAGTATTTTTGTTGTTACTGGATATGAAATACTGTCATTTGTGTGAACTGTCGAATCCAACTACATACGCTAATAAGATATACGTTTAAATGAACCTGTAAAACGGCCGTCCCATGTGAACGAGCCCCAACACTTCATAGGTTATTACGAGGTATTTTGACATTCTCGTCTGAATGTTCCCCAGTATGTTCAGACTTGTCTATAGATCTTTCTCTATGACATCTTTAGTGAATAATCGGGACACTTCCATGATGATTTATGTTTTACATAATTTTCTATAGCTAAATTGACACAATTCAAATGATACCATTTGGAACAAGATTTTTGATTACATTGGGCTTGTTCATTAGCTTTAATAAAGCAATTACAAGAATGACAAATTTTTATTTCTCCCCTTTTTGCGTCAAATCAGGAGATTACAATTAATCTTATTTATTTTTTGTTTTATAATGCTTGTTTTGTTTGTGTTTAGCACTCTTTGTCAACACTATGAACTTCAAAAGAAGTGAAATTCTTAATTATTTAATCCAAATCACTATATTTTTAAGGCTGTAAGTTTTTGTTTGGAAGTTGTAATAAATACATGAGTTAACAACTAGAAGTCTAGTTACGTTATCGAAGCATACACATATATGATTATAATTTACATTTCTATCGAAATTTCGATTCAAGTCTGATGAAAAATTGTGTATGCACCACGGAAGGAAAATATGGCATATAACCCGCGATTTTGTCACACGTCAATTGTAAAGTGCGTAATTTTATTATTTTTTATTTAAGAAACTAAATAGACAAAACACTAACCAATGAAGTTTCCATTAAAAATAATAAACAGAAAGACAATGAACGAAAAAATATAAAATGGAATAAATACAATTAGGCTAAATACATAAATCCACTACTTATCTGCTAGAATGGCTCTGATTTGCTTCTTAAATATATGTAAACAGGTTAGTGCTAGACTGTGATCACACCTGATGGTAAGTGATAATACAGTCTATGACGGAAGCCCATTGGTAAAAGGTAATTTACCTCTTATGTTTTCTACACAGTATGGTATCGAAAAACAAATCTCTTTGCTTGGCGGTACGTCTTTGCTGGTAGGGTGCTAACTAACCATCGCCGAAGCTTCCTACGAGTCCAGAGTCAGATTATAAAATGTAATTTCCTAAATTTGTCCTTGCGAGGATCACATTTCCAAGCAAAGAGCCGCACGAATGCGCCAGCAAGGCTATCCTACCCTATACCTGTAAATAAGAAAAGAAATACAATAAATATTACAAATTTTAAGGCGTGCAAAAATATACTCTCAAGAATTTTCCCTACAACCTTGTCGACGACAGTTATTTTCAAGAAATTACATAGTACCTAATAGTATGTAAATGGAAATATAAATATAAATACAAAATATCTCCGTATTTTCGATTTAGATATTGGTGTATTCGTATGTGATGCTATTGAAAATACAACACGTTTCGTATCGAATACGTATCCTGAATCAGCAGTAAAACTGTATTTACGACGTTGCCTTTGAATAGCGGAGCTCGCTTTGAACGCCGCATTGCGACTCTTAAATACGTGTGCATACATCATTAGCTTTGCTTGTGTACTCGACGTGAATATTTCAAAAGAGTACAAAGTAAAACAGTGAATTTTCAGATAGCTTTCTAAAAAGTATACATATATAATAATAATAATCATTCATTTCAGATGACAAAGATCCATAGAGTGTTAGTAAAAATTAATTAATATTAAACTTAAAATACAACAAAACATTACAATTAAAATTAAGCATTAAAATTAAAGAGCCAAATTAAAATAAAAGTATATCAATCATAAAAATGAAATTAAAAATAAAAATAATTAATTAATTGCAACTACACGTTCATAAAACATGTTGCATCCAGTGAGCCAGCATCGGTGAGTCCCACCGGTCGCCCAAAGCACACACAATGCTGTTAGGACTGTCACGTATCCGCCGGAGTAAGGAGGCGCAACACTTGCGCATGATGGCGGCGAAACCATCTACGTGAGCCTCTGCAAACATGGCGGAGGCGCTGCAATAGCCTGGTAATCCCATCAGCATCCTGAACGCATTGTTGTATTGCACGCTGAGTGTAGTTAATCCACAGACCGCATGTATAAAATGACTAACAGAACAAGTTAAAAAGCGTAGCTTTAACTGCCTTTGTACACTTTGCGAATCTACGTCATCCCACACCAACGACCTTCCTTTTTTCCAAGGCATCAACGACATACCATCAGGTCTCTTACCATCATCACGTGCAATTCCATTCGGCTCGAGAATAGCCGGCACGTTAATGGTGACAAGGGTCCTTCTGATGATGTCGTTGATGCCGGCGTGTCTC
>JACTOM010000069.1:0-49390 GCA_015832385.1 Elymnias hypermnestra | reverse complement strand
GATGTGCTTCTCACTGAACGAAATTGAATCGGTAATAAAAAATATGAAGCGTGGAAAATCACCGGGTCATGACAGCCTTAGTGTCGAGCATCTGCGGTACGGTGGTGTGCACCTTTCCAGAGTTCTCCAGTTACTCTACAATTCCTGCGTTGCACATAGTTACCTGCCAGACTCGATGATGATGACAGTTGTAATACCCATCGTCAAAAATAGAACAGGAGATGCGGCGGACAAATCCAACTACCGGCCAATATCCCTAGCGACGATTCTAGCGAAGGTTCTCGACGGTCTGATGAATACCTACTTGGATAAAGCACTTAAATTACACGATGCTCAGTTTGGATTTAGGCAGGAAATGTCTACAGAGAGTGCAATACTATGCCTCAAGCAGACCGTGCGATACTATGTCGATAGAAAGACGCAGGTATACGCGTGTTTTCTGGATTTGTCCAAAGCATTTGACACGGTGTCCTATAAGATCCTCTGGCAAAAGCTTAGGACGGAATCCAGCTTGAGACCGGAATTGATTTCCCTTTTCGAGTTCTGGTATGGACACCAGTCAAACATGGTGAGATGGGGTAACTCACTAAGCCAACCCTATAGGCTGGAATGTGGAGTCAGACAGGGCGGGCTGACGTCACCCAGGCTTTTCAACCTCTATATGAACGATCTGATCGGGAGACTGGGCAGGGCTGGGGTCGGGTGTTCAGTAGATGGCATCACTATGAACAATATTAGTTATGCGGACGACATGGTTCTGTTGAGTCCCTCGATCGGTGGTCTTAGGAGGTTGATGAAAATATGTGAAGAATATGCGGAGGTAAATGGGCTCAGCTACAACCCCAAGAAGAGTGAATATCTCATCTTCAGGGGTAAAAACAAATCATTAAATGTTGACCCACGTGTACAACTAGGTGGAACGCCCCTGAGGAGGGTGGCTGAGTTCAAGTATCTCGGGCATATTGTTACGGAACGTCTGAGTGACGACAGCGACTTGGAGCGTGAACGAAGGGCTATGTCGGTGCGAGGCAATATGTTGGCTCGCAGATTTGCATGTTGTACGACGGAAGTTAAACTGGCGCTATTTAGAGCCTACTGCCAGTCCTTCTACACATGCAGTCTGTGGACCGACTATACGCAGCGTACCTACAATGCCCTGAGAGTTCAATACAACAACGTGTTGAGGGCGGTGTTGAGGATGCCTCGGCACTGCAGTGCGTCAGCAATGTTTGCGGATACAAGGGTAGATGATTTCTACGCGATCATCCGTAAACGTGCTGCGTCAGTAATGAGTAGGGTGATAGGCAGCACCAACGTCCTCCTCAGCACGTTTGCCAACAAGCTGGATAGCCCCTTCTGGGGGCATTGGAATGGTGTACACGTCGAACCCGGGAGAGTCGCGGCGAGAGGCCAAGCTAAATAGGCCATAATTAGTGTAAGTCCTAGTATATAAGATACTCTAACATAGAATTAAGTCTTTGTAACTAACAGTATTTTTCGTTTTCTATTCTTACACATTAAGTTAGTACGTAAGTAGTAATTATGTAAACAAATATGGGCACTTTGAGGGCCTGCAATAAAAATATATTATTATTTATTATTATTGTAATTTTATTTAAAAACATTAAAATGTGAGGAGCATGAAAAAAGACATGTTGACAGTTCATAATTCAAATTCATCAATTGTTAGCATTAAAACGTATTTGTCACCTATGTCCTCTTTAAGCCTCAGTAGTTTAGGCGAGAAAGCTCGACAGACAAACAGAGTTACTTTCGCATTTATAGTATTATTAAGGATAATACATATAATTCAGCATTATATTCTCTAAATATCTCTTCCGCTTTGTCATAAAAATCTCATCTGCAAAACAATCAAAAGCTTTAACATTACCATGTCCAAAGGTATTTTCGCAATTCTATATAAACTTCTTAATCTTAGTTTTGAGATATTTCTTTGAATTGCGTCGAGATCCAAATTTGTTGTTTTAAAAGTAGTTTTGTACTTTAGCATACGCCTCTATTGTTATAACAACAAACTTTTGAAATGTGTCTCTAAATTGGTTTAAAATCCCAATTTTTTATAATTGTTTGTTTGTACCTTAGTTTCACCTGTTTAAATTATTCTTGATCATTTCTTATTACAATATAACATTAGGTTTTATGTAATTAAAAGTTTGTACGAAGCACACATCAGATGGTCAATATTGTCAAAACAAACATATCTAATCTAAGATTATTTTTACACTTTACAGAACCTGGAAATTATCATACCCAGTTTTTTAATATTATGTAATAATTTCAATATAGTAGTGATGATGACATTTAGGAAGTACTTAGAATCTAAATTTTTATTTATTCTTCTTTATTCTTCTTATAATATTTTACTCTGAACACGACACAATATTACGCCATGCCTCATAAGCCGCTTAACTTTCAAAGCGCGTCTCTGAAAATGTTGACTGAAAAAGATCTCTACTTTGCGATAAAAGCCATTCCAGGCTTCTTTCAAGGTAAAGGTTGCTTTTATATTTTGATTTATCTTTAACAAAGTAAACCAGAGATATCTTTGAGTATTTTTTTTTAATGTTGTATCCTTAGGGTATTCATATTTGTGATTTTTGTTGCTGTGTCACTACTGCTTCCACTTCCGAACATTTCAAGGATTCACGTGTTAATATGCTGTATAGAGCATATTTTGACTAGCTGGAGTACGACTGGACGAGTCGATAAAAAGCACTAGCGTAACCGCTGGTAATTTCAAGTTTATAGATGAATCGTGGAGCGATCACTAAAGTCTGACTATAGTTTGTAATAAGTATTGATATGTGCATCCCTCATTCGTCTAGTGGTTAGCATGTTCGACTACAGACACGAGGTCCTGAGTTCGAGTCCCGGGTCGTGCCAATTCAAAAATCAATATCGAGTTTTCTATTGAGATTTTCTCAATATTTGCCCGAATTTGGGAAAAATTTGGCGGTGTGATCCACCCCCGTGCCTCGGAGAGCACGTTAAGCCGTCGGTCCTGCGCCTGATCTCTCTCCGGTAGTGTCGGATTGCCGTCACGTCGGACTATGAGAGTGAAGGAATAGAAAGTACACTTGTGTACTGTGCCTGCCAATCTGCAGTGGAGCAGCGTGGTGGATATGTGCACTAAAACCCTCTCTCATATGAGCAGGGAGGCCTGTGCCCAGCAGAGGCACGTTAATGGGCTGCTACTTACTTTTACTTTTTATGTGCATTCCTACAATATTAACACACAACATTCTGCACCAAAACTTTCTTATTTCCATGATACCTAATAAAAGTGTTCCAAGTATACTTGCCATGGTATCAAATCTCTTTGCCATCTTCAAGAGCTCCTGGTAATGGTGGAATTAAAAGCTCTTTTGATAACACCATTAATAGTGTCATAGCATCTTCTGATTATACTATTGATGTCTCTGAAAATAAACAGAGCTACGAAGACGTGAATAACCAAGGCAATTAAAGTGATCCAGTCACTTACCATATTGAAAACTATGGGACTTCGTTGTTTTTGCATCCAGAGGTAAACGAAAAGGAACATAAGATCAAAAATGTTTTAACTAATAAAGTAACTCTAGTTGTAGATGATAGAGCAAGTAGAGTGAGTTCTTTAGGAGTTAACGATGAACGAAGATTTGGTGTTGAATTGAAACTATTCCGAAAGATTTGTGAGTCATGAGGTTAACTTTCTTCCAGGAGATTCCCTTATTATAATTTTACCTTAGAATATTATTTTACCTTAGTGACTCTATTTAGATGTCCACATCACTTCCAAAGAAATATTTTTAAAGGGATAATTCAGCTTACTATTATTGAAAAATAAATTTCGATTGCACATGGTACAATGTAATTGAGACTGATAAATTTGATTTCGGCGGCTAAAGTCTATTCTTTTTCTCTATCTTTTAAACAATTATTATATACACATATTTAAATAATAAAACAGAATATTCCATATTATTTTGTGTGCTCTGTAAAGAGTAATTAAAAAAGTTGGATTACAATTTTGGATTAGGCAATATATTTCATCTTGTTTAAATTTTATCATGTAGATTTTGGACGTAATAAATTGTAAGGAGTAAATGAGTGCTACAAAGTAAACGATATCGTTTTAAAATGAAACGCAACAATTCAAAATGTATCATGAAACTTTATCCCAGCTTGTTTCACTCTGTAAATGGCACTCTAATTATGCGGGTGAGGTAATACGAAACAACACTGTAGCAGCGAGCACACGAGTCCCATGCAAGTGTTTGAACACGTAAAATGTTTGCTCTAATACTCTTACTTTGCCCTATTACCCTGGCTTTGCTTTATTACCCGTATTAACATGTTACGGAAATTTATTTACACGAAGCAAAGTTTTCTTGAACACAGATTGGAATTGTAAATATTTATGACCATTACTTTAAAAAAATTGCGATCATTAATATGATTTGCTTTAACATTAATAGGAAAATTGGAAACATGTTTGTCTTTAGAAACATTTCTCTAATAAAAATTGTTATTATTATCGTCGTAATCTTGAAACATTAATACAATGATTTCACAAAGAGCCATATTCAGAGAGATTTGTCAGTGTACGTCTATAAATCTTTGTTCCCTATTCTCATAATAGCTTGACCGACTTTATTTATTTATTGGGAAATAAACTAAAGAATAGAAGAGAATAATCCACGTCATCCATGTAGTTTATTTCATATCAAGCATTATAGAACTTATTTAGGTAATAACTTTCCAATTCCACGCTTGTCACATTCCTACAATGTATATACAAAGAAGGACAAACAACTGGACATATTTTATGATAGCTTCGTTGCGTAAAGGCACAAAATTATTGACATATTATTAAATCAACTGCCTCATTGTTCTAGTAGTTAGCACGTTCGAATACAGACATGAAGTCCTGGGTTCGAGTCCCGGGTCGTGCCAATTCAAAAATCAATATCGAGTTTTCTATTAAGATATTTTTTCAATATGTGCCCGAATTTGGGAAGTTGGCGGTGTGATCCACCCCCGTGCCTCGGAGAGCACGTTAAGCCGTCGGTCCACCTACGCCTGATCTCTCTCCGGTCGTGTCGGATTCCCGTTACATCGGACTATGAGCGTGAAGGACTAGAGAGTGTATTTAAGTACTATGCCTGCCGATCCGCAGTGGAGCAGCGTGGTGGGTCTTTGCTCTAAAGACGCTCGCTCCTCGGGATGAGGAGGCCTGTGCCCAGCAATGGGACGTTAATAAGCTGCTACTTACTCTACTTTTACTTTTTATCAAATCATATTTAATTGACATAAAATAAAATCAATTTAGACTAAGGTTATTTATTCAAATATTGTAATATTTTAAGGTGACATTTTCTAGAAGTTTCTTTATAATTGCCATTGTTTATTGAGCTCTTGGATTTCTATTGAGTTAAATTTTTTTATGCATGTTGTGATAACTTTTACTAAAATGTACATGAACCACGACTCTGTTTAATTTGTATTTCTTTTTATGTGTAAATGTGACATTTGTTAGTTATCTTAAATAAATAAACATTACTAACTAACATAAAACTAGCATTTACATCAGTAAAGTTTCCACTAATATGTATAATTATTTTTATGAATAGAGATTTTCTATCATTAAATATGTAAATTTTTTTTAATGATAAAGTTATTAAAAATAACTAGGAGTGCTTTCCAAAAAAATATATCTTAAAACTCATTTGAAACTTGGTTTCATCATAAAATATTTGCTCTCTTTATGGCAATTAAGTCTTCCGATATTGAGTGGGTGGAGTGTGCTCGGTAAAGTGTAGCATTTTAATTAAATTAATTTTGAAAATTGTATAATATAGGATTTACAGCTACAAGACTGAATAAATGATTTAAGAGAAATATTCAACGAAATGAACAATGTTTTCTAATCTATTTTAAGATGTTTATAATATAATGTTCCAGATATTAACTTAAAAAATGTCGAGGCTACACTAACAATATATGATGATCAGGATTAAGTAATCCTTACTAATATTATAAATGTAATAGTGACCCTGTCTGTCGCTTTCGTGAAAAAACAAGTGAACTGATTTAAATTAAATTTGGTATACACATTGTTTAGAGCCATAGAAAGGACATTAGGGTTGTAAGGGATGGAACTATCATCATTTTTAAAGCAAGAACCTTGAAAAATATTTCTTAGACTGTTGATTTGACATAAACATATATGACATTCAAGGGCGTAAAATAACAATCCTTACTAATGCTAACAATGCGAAAGTGAAACAGTATTTGAAGTGAAACATTGCAAATAGTTCATTAAATTATTAATTCATTAAGTCTTATAAGCAAAATAAGTTTAAATTATTAAAAACGCTACCCAAAAACACGATTCCACGGACAAAGTCGCTTGCACAGCTAGTTACGTAATGAATGCTGATTAAAATTATGGCTTTTGACTATCTACATATATTCTGATTATAAATAAGAACCATAAGGTAGCTAATAAAAATATATATTATAATTTCAAGTATTAATCACATATGTATGGATAGATAACTGTTACTTAAATAAAGTGAAATTGCATTGTAAAAGTTTCTTTTCAGAACGTGAATAAGTAAGTAAGTAGCAGCCCTTTAACGTCCCACTGCTGGGCACAGGCCTCTGCACTCATAGGAGAGAGGGTTTTTAGAGCACAGATCTACCTCGCTGCTCCAGTGCGGATTGGCAGGCATAGTACATGAGTGCACTCTCATAGTCCCATATGATCGGAATTCGACGTAACCGGAGTGAGATCGGACGCAGGACCGACGGCTTAACATGCTCTCCGAGTCACGGGGGTGATCACACCGCCAACTTCCCAACTTCGGCCAAATATTAAGAAAATCTTAATGAAATTTGAAATGGAATGAAATTTATTTTATTGATCAAGTTACCATTGTATCTTAAAATGTAGGGAACGATGACACTGCAAACTATTTATCCATACACGTACAATGTCACTGTCAGATTTATTAATGCTTAATACTATGAAGTTTATATGCGTGTGTATGCGTGTGTAATCGCAAATGAGCTTGTATGTGTGAGTGAATCTTGATGTGTGTGCGTGCATGTGTGTGTGTGTGTGTGTGTGTGTGTGTGTGTGTGCGTGTGTGTGCGTGTGTGCGTGTGTGTGCGTAAAATCAGAATGTTTATGTAATCGAGTAGTAGTATTAATTTATTTACAAATTACAAGAAGTTTTTCAGTCTCATCTTAAGTTAGCGTTTGAAGCCAAGTCATACATTTAACTTTACAGGCATGTGTGGATAGAGAGTAAATGCCTAACAATTTGTTTATCTTATTGTATAAAGGAGAACTTAGGTTTCTGTATTGACGATTTGCAATTTCTGTCCTTGATTTTATAACGTTACAAGCTAAGTCCGCCCGACGTTTTTTAAATTTTAAATTCGGATCATAACCTAAACTTGAATGCTTCTTTAGAATTACTTTAAGTTTAAAGAATTGACGGATTGTCAAAACTGAAAAGATTGCAGTAGTGGGGAAAAGTATTGATTTTTTGCACACGACCTTAAGGACAGCTCTTTGAGCTCTAATAGAAAACTCTATATTGATTTTTTAGTTGGCCCGACCCGGGACTTGAACCCAGGACATCATGTCCATAGTCGAACATATTAACCACTAGACCAATGAGGCATTGAATAATTTTTCAATAATTTTGATTTTTGATCATCATCAGTACATTGGAAATAATCTAATATATTAAAATTAATTGCTGTTCAGTAGTCTAAAACTCGAGAACGGCTGGACTAATTTGGCTAATTTTGGTTTTAAGTTATTTGTGGAACTCCAGAGAAGATTTATGAGATGAATAAATATTAAAACAATGCTTGGAATATAGTAAAAACAACAGTTTCGCTTTCCCTTAGCAAGTATTCCTACCTGACTAAAATTTAATATTAGTCTCGGCGTTTCGTTATCAATTAAATTCAAAAATCGATCAGATGTCACATTTAGTTTAAAGTGAAGTTTTTTTGTGGTTTTTGAATGTTTGATGTTTGTCCCGTCGTTCAGAAATCAAATTAAATTTAAAGGACTATATTAGATTTTTCCTTTTCATTTGTTGTTGACATTTGAAATTGACAAACAACAATTAATGATGTCAACTATAATATTTTACGGAAATCTCGGTGTAAAGGTCGCGTATTTTGTCTTACTAAAGTTGAAATATTCTGCAATTATCATTCAGATTTTCTATTAGTTGATTTTAAGGCTGTACAACGATTGTCTGGACAGGTAGTATCTTATATTTGGCGAATGAAAAGTGGTGTATGACTTCGTAAAAAAGATTGCTTTAATTCGATCATCTTACCATGTGTAAACGTTTCATCTCCTTAAACTTTATCATCACTAAGAGTGTAAAGGCACAAACGTAAAGCTGTATTTAAAAAAAGACGGGAAATATTTCAGGAGAAGAAATTTTATCGTAGTAAAATTTTCGTAAAGCAAAATGCCAGATATTGCGCAACAAAACACAAACAAGCTTTGCAAATTTGCCCTCGCATTTATGGCATTTTCGAGTTAACAGTTTGTCGTGCGACGAGGAGACCAATTTCACCGGTTTAGAGCGAATTTCCAGGAAATTTCTCCCTTTCAATGACTTCGTGTGAATAAACTTTGTCCATCCTAACACGTTTTGTTATATTATCACTCGTAAAATACACGAAGTAATGCATTTTCCTTTGAAATTTCATTCTAATATTTTCACAAATAGTACATTGACTTAATAAGCCTTTAACCGCCCCACTTTATTTCAATTGCCGTGCCACCAGCGTTCGGCACAGTGAATCAAAAATAAAATGCTGACCAAAAAGGAGGGATGTGCAATACTTACTTAATTTCAAATAACCATCTTTTCATTAATCCTTACTAATATTATAAATGCGAAAGTAACTCTGTCTGTCGTGCTTTCTCGTCAAAACTACTGAAAAAAGGAAAGAAAGAAGAAAAATTTATTCTTTACACACCGTGAAACATGTACAATTTTTGTTTAAGTATAGATTTGTGTAGAGATGTGATTCAGACGCTCCGACGGCGGCAAGGTTTATATCCAAAATAGGAGTTTCTTTTCATTTAATTTTAATTAAGTAACGCGTAAGTGTATGGGTGCATGGACTACCATAGAAATTAGTGGATGAAGTGTATGAACGCGAGTGAAGGAACGAGATACCGAACATATTCACTCTGGACCTGTCGCTTGGAAGCAGTAAAAATAAAGTATTCCTTGTACGAAAAAATGTTTTAGTGGCAGTATTTGAAAAGAAATTTTTATGTTTGTTTATGCTTGTTCATTAAGTGCAACTTATATTTAAATTACAAATTTGAGCCTGACTACAAAAGATGCGACGGAGGCGGCAAATTGTTCCAGCTTTTAGTTGCACTATATTTAAAACTATAGGCAGTACCGATTTAAATGAAATTTGGTACGCAGATAGTCAAAATCCTATGGAATACTTTTAACGTCGACGACTACTTATTGCTATATCGCCTAATGAGTGAGATCAACGACATACCATCAGGTCTTAACATCATTACGCACGATTCCATTCAGCTCGAGGATAGTCGGCACGATAATGGTGACAAGGGCAAACAAAGTCTTTGAATGATATTGTTGATGCCAGCGTGTCTCGGGAGACGACCAGCGCTAGGAAGACAAGACAGACCGTGATGACCAAGTTAATTTACCCAATGACCACATTTACAACGATGGGGCTCTATTGTCTTCACACCCAGACGCAGACAAGTAGATAAAGATAATGCCGCCATGTCTAAAAAGGTGTCTAAAGATGAAGATGGAAATGCATGTAGCCAGAAACCTGACTCGCTTTCAAAAAGAGCAAGGAGGCGAGCCCTCTCTGTGAGATATTTAGATGTATATAATAAATTAAAAGATATATTTCTACAAAGATCGTCCGTAAGGTAAATTTTGACTTAAATATGCTAAAATCAAGCAATATGGCATCTTCTAAATAAATATTATTAAGTTTGTTATATAAGTCATTGCTAACGATATGCTGTACAAAATTTTGGGTATAGTAAGAAAAAGCCCACTTTATTAACACTTGAAATTTTGCGGACGCCAAGCCCACCATACCATAAAGGTTACGATACCTGTATCCAAGCTCAATCATCTAAAAAAAACAATTTAAAATGGTTGATATGACATTTTTGATTATGTTATCTAATGAATCTAAAAAGTGATTATATATTCACATGGGGTTACACCCGAGAAAATTTATAAATCAGGTTATAAAGGTGCACGAAGTAAAAAAAGAAACGTATTGTCTACGATTTTTATGTTTGGTATCAAAGAGTTAAATTTACGAAAAGTATTTAATCATTATCATATTTCAGAAAACGAAGCGAGTTCTTAAATATACTTCACATTTTTCAAAATTTAGAGTGTGGCCACTTTCGTTAAATTCGTGAATCAATATTTTTAGATCAACTAAAATAGTATTTACTTTACCACCTAAAATACCGTCATTAATAACCTATACCTTAAGTTCCGAAGTGAGTCTAGAAGGAAGTAATGGGGTTAATAGCAAAAATAAACATAGCTGGTCCAATAAGGTGGTTTGGTTGACAATGAACCGCAAAATCGAGTTCATTATTATTAAAAAATAATTTGGAGACTTGACCATAACATTGCCGGGTGTAATTATATACTTGATCTTCTGAGTTAATAAAAGTATCCTGTCCAATGAATTAAATGCGTTTTTCACGTCCAATTTCAAAAGCATAAAAATACCTCCATAAAAATACGAGTTGCATGCATAGCGACTTCACAACCAGCCTTGCAAGCAAAACCGACTTGTTTAGGCGATAAGAGCTTATTTGCAAGTGGACGGAGTTTTATGGACTTACAAGAGATTTTTGAGCCAAGACGATGGAAATTATAACTAACAGCTATTAGGCGTATGTCTCCATAACGTATGGCTCCATCTTTCTTCTTCAGAGAACATAAATTTGCACCTTACAAAATATTTGTGATTTCGTTGTAAACTCGTCTTGATAACATAAGCCTTATTACCAGCGTTAAATCCTTCAAAAGGGCCTGCCTGTCCTGTAGTCCTGCAAATTAAGTCTTTGAGATGCTGGAGACTCAGTCCATCCAAGCCAGTTCTTCTATATTAGCTTCTGCCTGATACTATACTCATCAGTTTTAGAGCTGATTTCAGGCCATAACATAACATACATAAATAATATAACATATTTGGGATTTCTAATTAAGATGTCAAAGTGTATTAAACTGTAAGAGACGACTTAACCATTGTACCCATTTTTACAAAAATTGCTCGGACGAAGGAGTATGAAATTTCCCACACTAATAGTTTATATAGAGAAGGAGTGCACAATGATATTTTTCTTTAATATGCGTAATAAAGAAAATAAATCAATAGAAAAAACCCATTACATATGTGGCTACGTCGGAGTAAGACTGATATGGAGGCAATGGTAATTCGCCGTCATAGCCGCTGAGTATATATATCGGTGCGTGGTTGTGGAATTCTATTTGAAGCAAAATTTACTTTACCACACGTCAAACTGGCCAGTTCGTAAAACGTTTTTATATTTGTTCGTACTTTGTAAAAAATTGGGAAAGCTAGGGGATTCTGCTCAGCTGAAATCACAGAAATAGAGGCCGTTGGCGGCGCACTCATCGTAGTAGTATGTCGGGAAGTCGTTGCGCTTGATCTTGGCTTTGGCATCCGTAACAGCTCGATGAAGCCTTCGTTGTTCATTTGAGGCGCTTTGAACTGCAGCATGTATGGAGCCCAGCCGAACGCGCATTGAGGGACCGTAACGATGGCTTGCCGTCAACATTCATGCTGGCTGCCGAAGGCGGGCTGTGGAAGTGCGACAGGTCGGGTGGGTAATGCGCGGTGTTATCGCGAAGTATTATTTCCCGGTTAAATTACTGTATAAGCTGCAGAAGGCGTCGTTGATGCAGTACGTGGGTGGCTGTAGCGTAAACTGCACCTCAGAGGAGCCGCACTCAAGGTCGAGCGGCGTGTGGTTTGGGCGAGCGCGTGCTGGGTGGAACCACAGCATGGGTGTCGGATGGCGGCGCCTTGCAGGAAGATCTTCTCTCCGTGGCCGAATAAGGTTGTGTTCAAATGCGGGGAGCCCAATTTGGCAAACCGTGGTGCGACCCGATAGGTCGAAGAATCTACCAGTTAGCTCACCATGTTTGTACGTTTGACTATGCTGGAGTGTAATGTAATGAAATGAAATCAATTTTTATTTCCTTGAACATGGCTACATAAGTTCGTCTTACATATTAATATTTATGCCAACATATTCTGCCATTTCTAGCATGGAAATATTTCGTAATTAAAATAACTCATCTCAGTGCACAATTATCATGTCATTTTTTTTCAGAATATACTTAGTCACTGCAATAGATATAAAATTAAATCATCTTAATAGTATCCTTAAGAATGTCATTTTAAAACAGTATTATTATTACTCACAAGTATTATTATTTAGTTTATCAACAATTACAAATAAGAAGAAAAGATTTCAGTCAATTTTTACATTTTGTCATTTTTCCAACGAAAATTTAAATAAATATTTTCTAAAAGCCGGGAAATCTAAATTATAGTGACATCGTGGTAAATGATTGTAAATGCGTATCGCCATACAATATACATTTTTACTATATAAGGCCAGACGTTGTTGTGGTATTTCAATTCTGTTCCCATGCCTGGTTTGGAAATGTGGGTGTTATTTAAGTTTGAAGTATTGAGGATTCTATCTTACAAACAGGTAAATCTAGTAAATGTACAAGCATGGAAGTGACAGTATATCCAATCTCTTGAAAAGAGGCTTGCAGCTGTCCAAAAAGACACGATTGAGTCGGCAAATGCACCAGCACAGCCGTTAAATATGTTTTTGGCCGAACGTTTGTTCCTTCCGCCCTTCATTCGTAAATCAAATTTAGAGCTGCTGTCTTAATCAATACTTCCATTGTAAAAGGAGATTTAATTAAATTATGCTTTCTAAAATAAATAAATCCAACATCCTACACGCACATTACCATGTATTTAACACACACACGCATTTATTTATTGTTAAAGTCAAATTGAGAAATAGTTTAATGTTGGTTGCGACATTTAGCAAACGAGTTTTTACGAAAAAACATAATTTACAGATAAGTTTTGGATCATTAATTAAATTATCGATTGAATATGTCAAGTTCAATGAACTGAATATTCTGTCGTTAAAAAAAAAGGTATTCTTCATGTTAATCATTTTGTGGTTTATTTAATTTAATTTTATATGAATTATTAAAAAAAATATGGTGTAGCCTTAGCTAAGTCTGTGATTATAGAAGTAGTCTTAAGAGCCCTTCTTGATTCTGTTTGACGTACTGAGGAAAGTTGATTTCTGAAAGCTCTGGCTTTACTTTCCCCCTTTCTCCACTTGCTGGATAGATGTTATCAATAAACTCTCACAAAGCAGGTAAGATTCAAGATCGTGTCCTGTATTTATTGGTTAAGGCATTATCAAACAAATTTTAATAAAGTAGCATGGCTTTTTTATTCCTTTTGGACCATTCATCCATAAAATAACTAATCCCATTATGATTTTATGAGGGAATAATGCGTATTGTTTAATTTTTATTGTATTTTAATCGAAAAGTGATTCATTTTCTGCAAAATGCAAGTTTGTTTCAGCAACACAATCAATGACAAACTATCCGCCCAGTTGTCCTTAATATTGAAGTATCATATCTAAAGAAGCCTGCCAATCCGCATTGGAGCAGCGTGTTGGGTCTATGCTCTAAAAACCCTCTCTCTTCGGAGTGAGGAGGCCTGTCTCCAGCAGTGGGACGTTAATGGACTGCTACTTACTTTTAACTTTTATATCTAAAGAATAATTCGTCAAAATTATTCAAACTACCTACATTAAACCTTAAATACAACTCAAAACACGTTGAAAACTTTTAACACGCTGCTATAGACGTATTGATCGGAATACGAGCAGAAAATATTTTATTTCCAGTCCTTTTACAAACGTGGACAAAGCATTTGTACGATGGATTTACAGAAATCGAAGATTCGCAATCTCAGAGTTTGCTTTGAAGAAATTCTTTATAGAAAGTTTCAAGCGGCACTTTTCTTACAAATCGGTCTCGTGTTTTCTCCTTTGGCGGTACAAACTTTCCACCAAGTCAATTTTATTCTGTGTTTATTGCTATTTTTATTCCCTTTTAGTTTTAAATGTCTTTCTTGGAGATGTTAAAGTTATTATGGAATAAATTGTAAAAATAGAAATAGCATTCTAAATGCTATTTCTATTTTTGCGTTGCATTCATTGATGAAAATGCGTTGATAATTAGGGGATGATAGGGAAGTATTTAATAGTACCGGTCCTAATGGTAAGCAGACATCAAAAAATAATCCATTTTATCTATTTTTTATAGTTATTATAAAAGGTAGTTTAATGAATTCGAATTGTTTAATGAAGATTCTATATTCTATACCTTTACGCCTTGTATATAGAAACGAGTCAATTATTCATAAAAAGTTTAATTCGTAAAAAGTTCGTAAAAAGTTTATATAATTACCGAGGTAGGTACCTCGGTAATTATATAAACTTTTTACGAATGCCGCAACATGCTGATGAACTGAAATGGTCTGTCTGTATGTACATACTGGTACTACACAAAATTGGTGTGCAACTTTGTTTACAAATATTGGTCAATGTTGTGTCCGTTCCACCGTATATAACTCATGAACGGCTGCACCTATTGTAACGATCACTAAACAGCTAGCACCTATTAAGATATTGGACAAATACATAGAAAAATTAGATGGGAAAATACAATTGTACCGAGGAGAACAGGAACTACTGGCGTGACAACGAAGAAGTATATAATATTACACAGCAGAAGTGAACCAACGAGATGGTAGAAAATATTAAATAAAAAGATTGAAGTAAATGAACCTAGAAAAACAAATTAAGATAATGAAAAAACATCTGCCCTTAAACAGTTACTCTATTTTAGGCGACAGCACCCTCCACATTTAAATGCGAATGTATAATATATAGTTCACTAATTGAATGACAAAACAATAGAAGAAGAATAAACATACAACTCTATTTATACAATTACAAATACGGTTAAAACAGTATCTTTTACAATCTTTGTAATTTAGAGAATAGATGTATAAATCGGGATGTATTCTGTAAAGCCCAGTAACCACGATATAGAAGTATCTCTCAGCTAGTTTGGTCTTGTCTTTCTGTAGGAAAATTATTATTTAGATTTCTTTAGAATTGGAGAAGAAGAGAATAGAATTGAAGATCCGAAAATTTTACTAATTTATGTTGGCGCAATACTGACTAAGGTACAAACAGTTGCTGAACTGTTAATACATTGCCTCCTTTAGATCTTTGCTAGAATAGCTAAATGTTATGCTGTAACTGAGAAACGACTGAACTATTGCATAATAAGAACTAAGAGGGAAATGTAAGCTAGAACTAATTTGGATTTGTGAGTATCTAATGAGTTAATGTGTTGTGTTTTTGTATTTGGTTGTAATTTCATAAAAATGGGATGGGTGGGTACCATTTGAATTTCAAATAATTTTATTTACATTTGTTACAAATGTCTCATTGATCTAGTGGTTAGCATGTTCGACTACAGACATGAGGTCGTGGGTTCGAGTCCCAGGTCGGGCCAATTCGATATCGACATTCGATACCGAAGTTGGGAAGTGGGCGGTGTGTTCCACCCCAGTGCCTCGGAGAGCACGTTAAGCCGTCGGTCCTGCGCCTGATCTCTCTCCGGTCGTGTCGGATTCCCGTCACACCGGACTAGGAGAGTGAAGGAATAGAGAGTGCAGTGGAGCAGCGTGGTTGGTCTATGCTCTAAAAACCCTCTCTCATACGAGGGAGGAGGCTTGTGCCCAGCAGTGGGACGTTAATGGGCTGCTACTTACTTTTTTGTCACAAATGTACGAAGACAAAATTGTGAGAACCACCTTAGTATATAGCAGCTCATTCTCAGACTTAAAACTAAAGATAACGCCACCTGGACTTTTATCTTAAAATATCCATTACACCTAAAGGAATAAAGTTTCTTCAAAATAAACCTTAGGAAATATCGACAAATATAAAAGATATTAAACTGCATGTAAAAGAAATACAATTCATTCAATAAAATCCCTGTTCGCTGAAAAATATTTTCACGTTACCAACGGTTAAAGCTGCAATTGCAAAAAGGTAAATACAACTGGAATTTACTTTCGCATTTTGTGATCCAATTAAGCCTTCAACGAACGTGATAAATTGAATGGCTGTGGAATTTTCAATGAAGCTCATTACGGTGTGGAATTAAAAGCAATTCACCTCGTATTTATGGCAATTTATTAAAGCACTATGAAGATAATATGCCGCATTTAAAATCGAATAGTTTAAATCAATCACTTGATAACTCATGAGACTTTCTGAAATTTAGCAAATAGGAGTTTTCCGCGTACATATCCCGATCCCGTGGAAAATTGGCAAACCCGTTTTTTGTGGAAGGAAAATGGGTGCTGAATTTAAATGCAATCGGCCTAATAGTTAAGGAGACCTCACGATGAATCAATAAGGGATGGCTATTCAGGATCCCGTGGGAAGATTGGATAACTCGTTCTTAGTGGAAGTCTACGTCGTGGACGGAAATTGTGTACCAAATTTAAGTCCAATCGGGTGAATAGTTTTATGAATGATCCCATTTCGTATAATGGCTATTGCACGCTGTGGTATCCGTGAAGTTCTCCATCTCTTAAGAGTATAAGGAATGCATTTTTCGAGAAAAACTATATTGCAAAAGGTAAACATGTGCGTTTTTTTACACACTCCAACCAAACAATCACATACCCGCTAAAACCCAGGGAAATCCGCATGATTCTATTGCCACATCGGATTTATATACTTTTACAGAACCATAAATTCAGGATAATGGAAAGTGACGGGTAAAACTCCGTCTTCGACCTCCAGGCCTCCTCCGTCCACGAAAAGAAGCCTCTGCAAAATTCACCCTCTCTTTCCCTAGTATTTTCTCGCGCAAAATAACCGACGACTAGTTTTGGCCTAAGTTACTACTTGTTATATTAGCAATCTGCCAGTGAGAGTCCTGTCAAAATCAGTCTATCTGTTACAGATATCATTTAGAACAAACACAAAGAGACAATAATTTTAAATATTGTTATTTTTTGATAAACGTGCAGTATATACTTTCATATGCATTTATTGCAAAACTGTTACGTTGAAATAAGAAATGCACTTCAATTTTATTTCTTTTTATTATGTGGATAAAGTTTTATATACATACTAGTGGACGATATTATCTAATTACAAAATTCTTCGTTTTATTTTCGGATTATTATATGAATAGTTTTGTTGGTATTCCGACACGGCGACAGGCGACATGGCACAAACACTTAGCCACTAATAATATGTTAATTATTTTTCTGATGTTCGCATTTTATCAATTATGTCAAAAGCCATAAGGTTACATTAAAAAAGTTTATATTGTCAAAAGCACTAAGGAGGTTCTATAAGAAAAGTTACTATGGTGATTAAGTTTTCTAAATATTTCTGTTGTTACACACAACTTTCTTAGTTTTTCTTTCACGAAAACCTTCTCCTGACTAAATCAAACTCAATAGTAAAAGAATAAGCGAAATTATATATACAAGATTGAAATAAACCCAACTAAAGTCGTCGTTTCATTTTTTACAAAAACTTCTCTAGTAAAAGTTGTATGATTTCATGCCATTTAGCTAAATAAAAGCCTTCCTCCGGCATAATTTCCAAGCGCTTCTTTCAATGGGCTAGTTAAGTTTGAACAGCCGTTATTTTAAAATGCATTTACATTTTATTTCCAGGTTTGTATCGTTGCTTTTAAATTGAAAACGTTTATAAAAAGCTTGAAATTTTTTTGTGCTATTTTTTATCATACCTTTCATAATGAATTTGTTTGTTTGGCTCAACGCGCTTATTTACTAAAATGCTGGTTAGATTTGTTTTTGTTTTGGCTATTTAACATCACGTTACAACTATTAGGAGCGGAGAAAAACTGAAAAATGTCTCAAGAAGTGGAATTTTTTGACGTGAATACGTTTTTAATTTCGCATCCAGAACAAAATCGGGATACAGTTTAGTTTTGTAGCTACATATCTATCACCTACATCCGAAATTCAATTACACCACTGGATAGCTAAAGAATCAATGAATTTATTACGCTAAGTAAATGCTGTAACACACCGCTATTTTATACATAAACTATTACCCATTACGAGACGTATTTACGTACAGAAAACGGCCGAGCTTATAACACAGCCAAACCCCATTTTTCTCTTTTGTAAACTTTCCTAAAGTTAAAGTTACCTATCAAACATATATAATTGAATAGTTATATAAACATAGATTATATAAACATAGATTTAAAAAGTAAGTAGCAGCCCATTAACGTCCCACTGCTGGGCACAGGCCTCCTCACTCATATGAGAGAGGGTTTTTAGAGCATAGACCCACCACGCTGCTCCACTGCGGATTGTCAGGCATAGTATACAAGTGTACTCTCTATTCCTTCACTCTCATAGTCCAACGTGACGGCAATCCGACACGACGGGAGAGAGAGATCAGGAGCAGGACCGACGGATTACACCGCCAAATTTTTCCCAACTTCGGACAAATATTGAGAAAATCTTTATAGAAAACTCAATATCGATTTCGAAATGGCCCGACCCGGGACTCGAACCCAGGACCTCATGTCTGTAGTCGAACATGCTAATCACTAGACCAATGAGGCAGTCTCTGACCAATGAGGCAATCAAAACATAGATTATTTTAATTTAATTTCTTTATTAAACAGCACCGAACTCTTTACTGGTTTATTAACTCACATTGACATTATAGTAACCTACGTCCTCCTTTGAATATACGTATACTTTACATATACATATCTAAATAAATAATTATTATATTTGAGTTCTAAATTCTGGTAAAATGTAAACAATTTACTTATTACTTGGTTCTCGTTTTTTTAAAGTGAATCACACGCGATGGTAAATGATGATACAGTTTAAGATGGAAGCGTGCTTATCTGGTAAAAGGCAATTTATGGTTTCTACAAATCATCGTACCGGGTCACAGATCTCTTGCTAGCTGGTGGAGGGGTTACTAGCCACGGCCGAAACCTCCCACTAATCCAGACTCAGATAAATTATCAAATGCAATTTTTGGTTATGCCAAATTATATTTCCCAAATTCGCCCTACCGGGGATCAAACCCGAGATCTCTGCTAGCAAATCGGTACTTGAATTAGTGCGTCATCACTTCAGGCCGTCACCTTATTATAGTAAAAATATAATAAAAACCAATCAGTCAATGTTTTGTAACCACCTGTTGCTCCGATATCTGATGTACAACCTTTTGAATCAACAAGTGTTTTGCTTTACGAAGGATTTTAAATAATACTTTTATGTACAAAAATTCATTATTTTAGAATTATTCTTAGTAAACAGGAATGCAAATGTTTTACAGGTATTTAATTTGGTCCGACAGAAAAGATAAATTGATTGATGCCTTTGTGTTTTAAGAGATTGCATTTTTAATGTGTCTGGATTCGTAGGACGCTTCGGTCGTGGCTTATTACCAGCAAAGACAAAGACAAGTAATAAAATTGTGTTTCGGTACGATGCTGTATTGAAACCATAAGATGAAAATTGCCTCTTGTCAGATTAGCCCGCTTCCATTTTAGACTGTATCATCGCTTACCATCACGTGTGATCACAGTCAAGCGTTTACCTATCAGCAATAAACAAAATACAATCAGCTCAACTAATATACCAATTTTTTACCTGTACAAAATTACAGGTTCAAAATATCTATTATTTTAACGATTTTTCAAATGCTTATATCTTTTATAAAAATGGTGGCATTAGAGTAAAATAAAAAGAAATGTAATGCTTGAACTTCCTAATTTTAGGATCTAGCAAAACAAAAATTCTGAGTACGTGATCTCGCAAACTTAATGATGAAAAAAAGTTCCAATTTTTTTTTCGATTTTATTTTTGGTGTACGAACTCTAAAAAAATTTTTCTAAGTTTACCACTATATGGATTGGAAAGGCAGTCTATTCCGCTTCAATTTGTTTTTTTTTTGTCTCAAAATGATCATTTTTTGCTGTGCTATCGGACTTTAAATGAAAGTGGATCAATTTCTTCAATAATCCAAAACTAGTGGTCGCACAGAAAATCGACTGGAGGTTTTTTAAACTTGAATAATTTTTTTACGAGGTCCCGTGATGGTTTTTTAGAAAAAAAAACTCTATTCTTAACATGGCTTTTAAAAAGCATAACAAATAGGGCTTTCAGGAGTTTCCTAGAACATCACATGCTACATTGAATATTGGGAAAATGAATAATGTTGCAAGTGTCTTTTTACATACATAGCATCACGCCTCATTCCCATAGTGGTAGGCAGAGACAACATCCTTCTACTTGCCACGATCCTTGCATATCTCCTTCGTTTCTTTCATTTTCATTAAACGTTTCATACAAGTTTGTCAGTTTAAAGTACTCTTGACTTGGCCCTTATTTAAAATGTCCTGGATTTGATCCAGGAACGTTCGCTTTGGTCTTCTCCTTCCAACTTTCGCATTCACTCTTGACTCATAAATCCTTTTTGTCAGTCTCCTTTCATTCATTCTCTCTACATGCTTAAACCATCTAAGCATACCTTTTTCAATTTTAGTCACTACATCTTCTTTTAAACCACAACGTTCTCTTATCACAATATTTCTTACTTTGTCACTCAGTTTTAATCCACTTATACTTCTCAACGCTCTCATCTCTACTAATCTCTTATCTATCTAAGTGTATTTTTAAGATTATTTTGTTCTTACAAAGTTTCAATTTGATCCATAAATTAAAAAAAAAGTAAGGTATCACGTTTTTTTCACGTCACATATACAAGTAATAGTGTTACTGCGTTGTCAGCGCGACATCGCCGACTCCCTTTAAGTTATACTGACTAACATCGCGATTGGACCTTGAAATATTGACAAAATGGTTTATTCTAAAATTAGAAACTTCAAGCTTCAAATTGCTTTTTATTTTATTCCGATGCGACTATTTTTATAAAAGATAAATCCATTTGAAAAATCGTCAAAATGTTCGATATATTATTTGATCCTTACATTATTTCCACTACTACATATACCTATACCTCGCTTTACATATAACGTTTCAAGAATCTTGGCTGTAAAGCGAAAAACCGTATAAGGAATCAACTATTTTAAATCAAAATGGGACTGTGACATGGTTTACCATTCCAAATGCATTTTACTTTTTGATTTGATAAATAATACATAAATAACACTTACTTAAATGACTCCAAAAACCAACAATAATATATAAACAACAATTAAATAGCTTGATGTTACATAAAATATGTATATACATATTTTTTTAATGGCTTTAATCTGAAGACTATGAAAAAATGGTAACCTGCAGATTCACTGAACATGGGGATGTGCAATTACATCGAAATAAAACGGTATTTTTGGCCGTTATACCGAAGCATTATAGGTGTAAAAAAAACGTGCCGTTATAGCAAAGGTGTATTTTATCTGTAACATTGGAGCTGTTAATTCTTTTTACTCTGTGGCAATTTATGCAAAGCTTTGTTTCTCGGTGAAAAGCGCCGACATTGCCATTAAGTGCTTTGTGGATTGACACTTCAGTTAAGTGTTTGATAAGCCAACGACTATGCAGCATCTCTTTAGATTGTATAATGAATTTGAAGTAGGATAAAAGACGGATTTTGTTTACAGTTGCTCTTTTAGATCGTAAGTTTACTATGGTTTATATCCAATGTTGAATTTGCTTTTACAATTAGCCACAAAATATAAATATTCATGAATGTAACAGACAACAGACAATAAAAACAATAAAAAACGACTCAAAAGTTTCAAAGCCTACTTGAATAAATTACGTATAAACGAGTCATTTTTTGTATAATATTTTCTACGAAAATTGTATATATATTAATCGTTTTTCATTGCTCACAGATTAGCGCTTGTCTATTATAGCACCTGATGGTAAGTGATGACACAATTTAATTTGGTAGCGCGCACATTTGGTAAGAGGCAATTAACTTCTTGTATATATGGATGCAATTGAATTCATATAATAGCTGGACTGATCTTGATGATAATTTAGTGTGTGTCCAGAATTATATAGATTGATAATTCAATCGGATTATGTAGAAACATGGGGTCACCTACATCATTTTATAAACTATTATGTACGCTTTAGAAACCGGTAAAATTCATTATTTCGCATCGATATTTTTAGATGTATATCTTATCTTAATATGTAAATAAAATGCTCTTAATTCAAGGATGCTTAATAAGCTAGTCTGTCTATTGGTAACGATTCGAAAAGTTGTATTTTGATTAACTAGCCACGACTGTAGTCTAGTTTTTCCTTCGAAATTGTTTTGGAAAATTATATAAACAGCAAATTCATTGGGTTATATAAAAGATATATTTACTGTCGTTATCTGGCTAACATTAATTTATACATAAACCTCGAAATAGAAACCCAAAAATGCCTTGAATCTCATTAGGTTAATATTGTAGTCTATTTTACCCTCATATTCTGTATATAAAGGCTTGTTTGATTCATATAGAGGGAAAAAATGCCTAGAAGTTAATATTTGGTTAATGTTGGTATGTTTGAGTTTTAAAAACGGTCATTCATATTACCGCACAATGGAAAACTTGAAATATCAGAGTATTTACGAGTACGAGCTCTGCAGTGGCACCAATGCTGCAGAAGGAGCTTGAAGAGTTCATGATATGTACGGCGTTGTCGCAAAAGAAAGCATGGTACGTTTTTGGTTTCAACGTCTTCGTTTTGGAAATTTCGACCTTCAGAACCTACCCCGGAGACCAAAGTGAAAAATTAAAGGTTGTTGTGGAAGCGGATCTATCACAAAGCACTTTAGAGGCAGCTACAGGCTTCGGGTACGTAAAAAAACTGGAACGATGGTTCCCTCATGAATTGAGTGAATCTAACTTACAAACACGAGTCGACTGCTGAGTTACTTTTCTCAATCAACACTCTAGGATTAGGAGGATAGGAGGAGGATTCTAGCTGAACCCGCGACTTCGTCTGCGTGGAGTGTTTTTTGTAGAGCATTTTCATTTAACTTAGTCAAATTGTTTTACAAATAAGAAATAAATACTTCAATGAGCTATTTGCTGTATATTAAATTTGTTTACGCCCCCGCACTGCCTTTTAAGGGTGGAATTTCCTTAAATTTACCTTTGATAGTTTCCATTATGTTAAAAAAATTTTGACCATAGAAGATATAATTTTTAATCTGAAAATATGTTTTTTTTTTATTAACACCCCCGTAAGCCCCCTTGGGGGTGGAATTTCGTAAAATTCTTTTTTAGCTGACCTCTACTCGTCAAAAGGAATATTTCTATCAAATTCTCTGTGCCTTATGGTTCCAGAGATATCGTGATGAGTCAATAGATATCTCTTTTATTTATAGAAATGTAAGGGTCTAATAAATTGCTTTAATTTAAATTACATTTTAATGATAATGGTAAACAAAGGATAGCCCATTGAGTTTGCTGTATCTTAGAAAATTATGCGAAGGAACTCTAGTATTTATAGATTTTAAAACATTATGTAATCTTATCAGTCTTACATTAGAAAACCTATATATATAGTTGCGGATTCAAAAATATTGTACATTTTTCTTCAAACTTTTTAACAAATTTGTGTAAATAGGTGGGTAGATAATAAAACCATATTTTTAACAATAAAACTTTATTGCTTTATTCAACGGTAACTTTATAAGATAATACTTATAACAAGCTTAGATTTTATATACATAACAATAGTAAATTATTTTATATTTATAATATATACAGGTTTTAGGCTAATGTGACTTAATTGTGAACATTTCTAAGGAATAGAGAGTGTACATGTGTTAGCGTCCAACACTTGTGTGGTGGGTCTGTGCTCTGAAAAGCTTCTCTCTTATGATTGTGGACTATTTACCTCACTAATTTTTTGTGTTTGCTCCAAATACATAGTTGTTTTAACTCCCCAGATAACTTTGTAACTAGTATTTATAACTCTTATATTACTTAACTAAAGTAAAATGAAATAAGAACCTGAATAAATTAATGTTATTATAATAATATATAAAGAAAAGCCTAACTTATTTAGGTAAAGTTTTAAGGTGATTTTCTTTATTTACAAAGATTAAAACTTAATTGTTTTATATCGTGAATATTATTTATTTATTATAGAGATATATATATATATATATAATAAGATGATTAAAATATTTAAAAGCAAGTATAATCAGGGAATTATATATATCACAAACTGTACCTACAAAAAAGTTGGTATTAAAAGTTTATCTTGGCTTTTTATTAATTGGTTTGTTTGCTGCGTTATATGCTATATTACGACTTCCCCTACGTATAAAGAGTCAAGTATAACGTCCTAATTTTGCAAGACAGTGTTTCATAGATATATTATGTATTACTTTTATGCCTTTTACAATAATATGTTTTTTAAGCATTTTGTATTATTAGCTGATTTAAAAAGAACTAACGAAATGTTTCAAATTCAAGTCGACTCTTTAAACTTAGGGACCATTGTTATTTTCATTTATTTCCTTTCGCTTCTCTCTAGTTTTTCGTATATATAATTTCTTATATATTTAGATGGAGTAATATTATTATTGATACGAGTAATTTTATATTAACGTGTTTATATCAATATGTTTCAAATATTTTATGTTATTACAAGACAATTAAACACATTAATTCGTTAACAAATATTAGTCATCAACAAATTCACTTAATTAACTCAAAAAACCTAAAATAACGAAATAATTACGACAAATAACATTGAATAGATATAAAAAGGTATTCGGTCTTTTTCACGTGTTTAAATCAATATGTTTCAAATATTTTATATTATTACAATACAATTACACACATTAATTCGTTGATAAATATTATTCATCAATAAATTCACTTAATTATGCCAAAAAACCTAAAATAACGAAATAATTACGACATATAACATTGAATAGATATAAAAAGGTATTCGGTCTTTTTCACGTGTTTAGATCAATATGTTTCAAATATTTTATATTATTACAAAACAATTACACACATTAATTCGTTGATAAATATTATTCATCAATAAATTCACTTAATTATGCCAAAATACGAAAAATAACGAACCAATTACGACACATAACATTGAATACAGGTAAATAGAAATTCGGCATTTTTCACTCAATATGTTTCAAATATTTTATATTATTACAAAACAATTACACACATTAATTCGTAAATAAATATTATTCATCAACAAATTCACTTAATTATGTCATAAAACCTAAAATGACGAATCAGTTACGAATTTTTATTAAGGGTTAATATTAATTTAAGAACTTTTTGATACAGTTTAGTGTTACACAGATCACTATCATTATATTTTATAGATTACTATTATATGACTATATTTTTATGCTGGGAGTCTTTGTAATTATACATATAAGCAAAACGTTTACTTCTGCTACTTCCAGGTTAATGCTATTTCGGAAATTGGCTCAAGTTTAATTTCCGATTTCCGATTCAAATTCAAAATATTCAAGTTGGCTCAAAAAGCACTTTTGAAATATCAATCATAGAAAAGTCTGTCCGTTATAATGAAACCGGATAGAAACTCAGCAGTTACTCTCTTATATATAGTTTTTGTACGTTACAACGTGTTTAATTTTCATGTGCAACTGGAATCCAAGTCCATACATTTATATCGCTCAAATAATCTTCAACATTACAATATGCCTTTCGTAAAAGTATATCTTGACATGGTTCTCTTAAAATTATATAAAGGCAAATCCGAAACCGAGAAACTTAGAATTGGCATTGCAAATTTGAAGTCGTGTGATTAGTTATTATTTTTGAAATGGGATGTTTTACAAGGTGGTATAATGGACAGCACGTAGAAATGGGAAGTGTAAAGTGTAAGATATAACTTTATTACTTATCTAAATGAATTATTACTTAACTGAAGCCAATGACATTAGAACCTGAATAAATTTATGTTATTATAATAATATATAAAGAAAAGCCTAACTTATTTAGGTAAAGTTTTAAGGTGATTTTCTTTATTTACAAAGGTTAAAACTTAATTGTTTTATATCGTGAATATTATTTATTTATTATAGATTTATATATAATAAGACGATTAAAATATTTAAAAGCAAATATAATCAGGGAATTATATATATCACAAGATGGACCTACAAAACAGTTGGTATTAAAAGTTTATCTTGGCTTTTTATTTATTATTTTGTTTGCTGCGTTATATGCTATATTACGACTGCCCCTACGTAAAAAGAGTCAAGTATAACACCCTAATTTTGCAAGACAGTGTTTCAAAGATAAATTATGTATTACTTTTATGCCTTTTGGAACAATATGTTTTTTAAGCATTTTGTATTATTAGCTGATTTTCAAAGGACTAACGAAATGTTTCAAATTCAAGTCGCCTCTTTACACTTAGGGACCATTGTTATTTTCATTTATTTCCTTTCACTTCTTTCTAGTTTTTCGTATATATAATTTCTTATATATTTTGATGGAGTAATATTAATTGATACGAGTAATTTTATATTAACGTGTTTATATCAATATGTTTCAAAAATTTTACGTTATTACAAGACAATTAAACACATTAATTCGTTAATAAATATTATTCATCAACAAATTCACTTAATTAAGCCAAAAAAACCTAAAATAACGAATTATTTCGATAAATAACATTGAATATATGTAAAAAGAAATTCGGTCTTTTTCACGTGTTTAAATCAATATGTTTCAAATATTTTATATTATTACAAGACAATTATATACATTTATTTGTGTAAAGTGTGAGATATAACTTTATAACTTATCTTAGTCACATTGATTGGGCAATTTACACTAATAATAAAAAGAAGTGATTTCAAATGACAAATTAAAAATCCGCGTGTGTGGTTTCCATGAAAATCTTGGTATGTTTTGTTATTTTAATTACGAAAATATAAATTGACAATAAAAGCAATCGGATTCGATTGGATGTTTTTTGAAAGTTACTAATAGATCAATTTTTGATATATTGGCATTTGGCGTTCATTGATTTTGGATCTACTTCCCTTAAATACTACGTACTGACTCACAGCTCATGTTGGGTAATTAGTTCAAACTTTTTCATTGTTTTATTTTTTTATATTTTACTGTTTTACTTTTATATGCTCTTTTACTTGTGTTGGCAGTGCTTGTATAATATATGGTAGGAACTGAAAAGCCGCTAAACCGAGTTTAACATATTCTTTTTATTTGTTTTGTATATGTAAACCATGTTATGCGAATAAAGTTCTTTTATTGTTATTAATAATAATAATAAAGATCTTTATTCACAGAAAGTGTGTCGTTTACATAATATCGGACATAAATTATAATTTAAAATATATGAACATTTCTGTGAAAAGGCGTAAAACTCAGCTCGTAGCTGCTTTTCAGTTCGTACCTTAGTACGTCTGCTGCCAACACCAGAGTAAAAACATGATAAAAGTTGATAATAAAAAGAAAGAGCAAAAACACAATAATAAAAAATGTAAAATCTAAATCTATGTAATGGACTGAAAAAAAAGAAAAAACGATAAGAACTGCATACATGGGCTGTGGTTTTATTTACTGTAGCTTAAGGGAGACGTTCTAAAAAAGTGCGGACGCTAAATACTTGCATAAAGGTTATACTCGCACTACAAAAAAAAAATATTAGTATTATAAAACACTGAAGTAAAGTGGAGATACAAGAGAATTAATATCACGGCAGTAAAAATTCGAGTTGGAATGCATCGACGTTTATGTCTTTTGTACTGAAAAGTTGCAGCGGTTATTGCAAACTGCCTGAAGTGATACGAGGGGATTTCAATCAATTTAATGAGTTGGATTCCACGTGTAATGAAAACCTGTTATGCCTACATGGTTTGTCTGTCGTAGATTCCCATCAACTAGAGTCGATTTAAATTCAATATAACATCTATAAGTGTTTTAATGTTTCTTATTCTAAATAATATATTTATTTTTGTATAACACTAAATTTTCCACCCGATGTTACCTGCCTAATCCTCAATCCTGTAGCAGTATGGACAAGTGCATAAGTAGTTAGTTTTTTTATTTTTTCCGGTTAAATCTCCTATGTTTTAATATTATAAATGGTGTAACTATCGTTTTATATAGCTATTAAATAATGGTTATTACCAACAATAACATGTAAAAAGATAATCAATATTAACCATTAATAAAGGGCGTCTTTTAAAGTTTATTTTGTCACAATAAAGTGTTTAGTGATAAATAATATTTTTTAAAGAATATTTGTGTTTAATTGTCTTGTAATAGTATTTAATAATTGAAATCTATTGATGTAAATACTTGAAAATGAGCGATTACGTTTTTATTTCTATTCAAAGTTACTTATCGTAAAACATTCGTTATTTCAGGTTTTTGTCATGAATAAAAGAGTTTGTTCAAAAATAACATTTATGACAAATAAATGTAGTTGTCTTTTAATAATAAAAATTGAAATGTTGATACAAAAACGTGAAAAAGACCCTTTGCGTTTTTATTTCTATTCAATGTTACTTGTCATAATTGATTCGTTATTTTAGGTTGTTTGTCAAAATAAAGTGTGTTTGTTGGTAAATCATTAAGTTTAAAAAAAAACATATGTTTAATTGTTGTAATGTCTAATACATTAATAAGTGGCATGTCAATGGGAGTTAATAAATTACTCTTTGAGTTCGACGCCATTGTTTGCTTTGTTAAATTACTAGCGGCGCAGTCGGTAGGATAACTGAGTATTAAATATATCGATATAAACACGCGAAAATAGATCGATTACGTTTTATATCTACTCATTGTTATTTGTCTAAATTGATTGGGATTGTTATAATGTTTTTTCCAATAAACTTAATTGAAAAATGAATATAGACTCTATAAAGGTAATATGTACAACGTGGCGTTTTATTGTTTACATAATGTACGTACAATAAACCACATGGCCGACTTGACCTAATAACAAATTTCGCGGATACATATACATATGTATCAAAGCATTTACTAAGTGCTGAACATTTTAAAACATATAATATGCAAAAATTTACATGAAAATTAAATATTTTCCCAATCAATTTTGTAACAAATTTGAGCTTTTCCTCTTAATTTTAATAGCATATATATATTGCGATATAGCGATTTAAACTTAGTAGAAGTAAAAATTGCGTGTGTTTCGTGTTTTACACACTAAAAATGTGAAATAAATGAAATGAAATGAAAACAGTATTTTTAGTGTTTACAGTGCTTTTATTATAAGACGAAAAAGTACATAACAACTGTATAAAGTAGAAATTGTGTAAGCACTAAAAACACGAGAAATACTGCTAAAATTATAATGTCAATGAAATGAAAAAAAAAACATATTTTTTATTGCTTACATTGTGAGAACTTATATATTACAAAAACACTGTAAACACTAAAAATACCAGAAATACTGCGAATGTTACGTCAACTAAAATATACAAAAACATTAATTGTTGATGTTTACACTGTTTTTATATTAGGACGAAAATTAGTGCAAAAACTGAATAATGTAAAAACACTGTAAACACTAAAAATACTGCGAAAGCGATTGCGTCTATTAAATATATTTATAGATTAATATAACGCGATATTTAAGCCTTTACGATAAGAGGGACCTTGATAGGCGTTGTTCCGTAGTCGCCTTGAAAATGGTGGCTGAAGGTGAAGCGGTTAAGCCGCGAAATAAAGGAGGTGTGTCAGTGGGCTATGGCAATATGGAACAGGTTGGTGCTGGCGTGGGACCGCCCCATCTACCACGTGGACTGGGGTTGGTTGCGACGGCGCGAGGAGTGACTGACTGGTAGGTCATGTGGATCGATAAGTTAAGGCGAATTCTGAGTTGAGTTGAGTTGCTATCGCTAGTTCGCCGAAAGACATCGGCGGCAGCAGCGTTCGCGAATCGGCCTGGCATGAAAACATCGTACTCGCCATGACAGGCCGCTCGCGCAGCGCGCCCCTATTGCTGGCCCTAGTGGCTGCCTTCCTACCGCAAGCAGAATACGTCGAGTGAGTACGACATGTTAGATTCAAATAGCCCGCCGTTTGGCAGCGGTCCATAAATCCCTCAGACCTACCATCTTACTCCAGTGTTGGTTGCATGTATTTTTAATTCAATATATGACCGTGCTTTGCCGATAGCGGATGCGATGTGTGTGGACTGGATGCAACGCGTTCGGCGTCTGAGGGGCGCATGCGCGAACTCGATGCAGTGTGGATCAATACAGAAGTACCCGCAGTTGAATGTGTGCGTCGGATATAACCCAGGCCCTTGCAGTTTTTAACAGTTATTCTAATTCAATTTTCAACTGGATCACTTTAAAATGAAATCACCTGGACTTCAATTTCTATTAAATGAAACAAATTGGTTTTATTTATCACCGAAATACTTCCGAATGTCTTCCCTCATCGAAAATATTCAACTTCTAATAGGACACTATCGTGAATAGTCTTCTAGTCCTATCCTGACATTGTTCAAAGAAAGAGATTGAAACCTTCTTTCATATATCGAAAATAAAACAAAATATTACCAAGAGATACTATGATACACAATTATCTTATTCACCTTTGAAACGGGGTCGATGACACTTACGATATTAAATTTCTTTATTATTATCATCGGGAGCAATTGCCCTTTACATACCCACTCAAAAACAATTGGTTGTCTCTAAAGTCGCTGTAAGGACAATCATTTTACGTGATAACGTCATAGAAAAACATAGATGAAAAATTGTTGTTATACTACGCAATTAGACCAATCACGCCTCTATCGGATCCGGCTCAAGCGGAGCACAGCGATGAGTCATGCGTTTTCGGACGTGGAGCAGTTCATCGTTTTATGAGACGTTATCACGACAAAAAATACTACAAATAACATCATATGGGATAGGAAAACTCTTTGCCTACCTACGTACTTAAAAAAAACACACGTGGCAGTGAAGCCTTCAAAAATTTTGGCTTCAACGTAATGAGAAAAAGAAAAAGGATAATTGGAGGTTCTAGTAAGGATTTAATTTGAACTCCCACTATGATTTGGTGAACACCAGTAGGGGGGGGGGGGGAGGAAGCACAGCGAAAAAAGAACCACGAATACAAAAAACACTATATTGCTTCCTATCTCATTTTGTCCGACCTTTAGTATTTGTGTCTATCTTTTTATTGAGGCTTTTCCCTTTTACCGAATTTCAAATCACCACGATATGCATGACTTAGGTACACTGATTACATAACTAATCAATACTACCAGTCAAGGTTGATGCGCATATGAGGGACGTAACTACCCTCATATGCGCATCAACCTTGACTCATTAATAAGAAGGTTGTTTTTGTATGAGAACTACCAAGCCATACAATATGTAGCACATTATAGTGCTCCTGTTTACTTAATACTGGCCTTGAACTTCACAAAGTAACGAATAGTAAACAATAGTATTGATTCTTTTTGTTACCTGCTGATATTGATACATAGATCTATCTATCAAATAAATTATGAATGAAGTTCAATAGTTAAAATTCAATTATAATCGACAAAGGAGTACTTATTTAACTTAAATACAACTCATCCTTGAAACTTCACTTACAATATTCATCCAACAGTTAAAAATAATGAAGTATTATTATTGTTTTGATAAACTATGACTTTATCAAGCCTGTACATAGGACTGTGTTGTTTAAGGGTTACATATTTTTGGAAAACAGTTGTCCACTAACAATTTACTTTTTTTAACAAAGTTGGGAGTGGCAAATAAGTCGCAATGAAACCTCCAATCAAAACTTTGGAAATTTTACTACAGAAAACGAGGCTTTGGGGTCAGGCTGTATGTTCTTGAATGCTTATATTATAACAGAAAGTACATACTACGAGTAGATGCATCTGTTGTCTTTTGGTCCTAATGACTTTGAATTCAAAATGGACGATGTGTCTCGGCGTTGTGTGGCAATTTGTAAATCTTGGTGGAAGTTTGGAGTTTTCAATGCAATTGTTTTCAAGCTTCTTTTATATAAAGCTGTAAGAAGCTTTGTATAAAATTGACATAAAAGTTGATGACAATTCCTTTAATATGGAGTTTGTTAATTAGTTGCCGCGAATTCTTGTTGAAATATTTTATTGTTTGGAATGGTGTCATATTATTTTATGTATTGTTTGTGCCTTGTTGTTTTTTGTGATAGTGGTTGGCTCTTATTTGTCTTTGCAATGGATTGTAGTCCGGTGCTAAGATACTTGTAACCAGATAACAATGGCAGACCTCTATTCTGGGGTCTCTAGATTTTGACAAGTCAAACTGTGTTTAATATTTTCTTATTAAACGTTCCTAAGTTCTTAAACTTTATTAATCTACATATCAAGTGAGATAGTCTAGACGAACTATCTAAGTGCTTCATTTTGAACATTAAAAACAATGCAGTGCCAAGGATATCCAAAAATGCAAAATAAAATAGACTGAAATTAATGAAATGCTTGTTGGGCAAATGTGGTTTAGTGCATATTAAATAAAACATTTTTGTAATACAAATACTAGTGGTCGCAAAAAAAAAAAACTAACTGATGAAATAATAAAAAAAAAGAAATAATTTGTTTGCCAAATGTGTTCAAAGCAATGTTTTATAAAGGTTACCCCTAAAACACACTGACATATGTATCGCTATATTTAAAAGAGGATCTCAACCTCAGGAAATGTAAAGTGTAAATAAAATTTAAGACATTTTTACTGTAGTCTTTTATGAAATTTATGTATTCCTAACTTTATTCGCACAACATGGTTTACATCTAGAATGATTGTATATATATGTATGTTTATAATATATCTTTAGCTTGTATGTATGTTGGCATATTCTTAGCATTCTCATATCTCTGTACCTACACCACATGTTTTACGCCGGCCATTGTTTTGAGGTTAAGTATAACGATTAAATTTTGTCAATAAGCATTGTCGGATCATTATTATGTGTTATTTATTACACTAAAGTTAACTGTAATCATTATTTACTGTGTTATTCTACTACATTTTGAATATTAACTGTCGCTCGTCTCTGGTGTGAGATAGTGAAACAACAGTTATTTTGTTATATTTAGACCAAAGCGAGTAACATCTCATTGCGTTCTTTGAAAAAGAAATGGTTTAAATTGCGTGTACCGAGCCAGATTAAGTAGGAAATAAATCAAACAGTATTATGCATTAAGTATTGAAAAAAATTGAAATGAAACACATTATACCATTGTTAGGTACAGCTAACAATGGTATAGCGTGTTTAATTGTAAGTATTTTACATAAATTACAATAATCGCAATATAGCAGGTAGCTCGAGTACTAACGCGATTTTGTGCAGCGATTTGGTTTTCGCTAATTGAAGTTCAATAGGATAGTTCACAATAATACACAATAACCAAACTAGAATATTCTTTAATTCCAGTAAGCTCAATAAATTTTCTTGTCAATGAAACTACCACCGGTTCGGAATGTAGGTATCTACTGAGAAGAATCCGGCAAGAAACTCAATAGTTACTCTTTTCTACTAATGTTATAATTAATACAGAAATACAATTGCATCAACAAAAAAACACCTCATTCTAAACTCAATAATGTCAAACTTAAAGCAATTGACAATTGGTGTATACTTAAGTCTCATTTATCACAAGAATTAAATTATATATCTCTTTCCAAATTCAACAATTTCAAACTCAAAGCAATTAACAGTTATTACAACAACAAAAAACCTAATGCTAAATGCAATAATGTCAAACTTTACCCAATTATCAATTGGTTTTATAACAAGAATTAAATTAAATATTTCTATCAACCATTGGACAACCCATTCTAAATCGAATAATTTCAAACTTAAAGCAATTAACAATTGGTGTACACTCAAATCTCATTTGTCACAAAAATTAAATTAAATATTGCTTTCCAATATCAAAAATTTCAGACCCAAATCAATTAACAATTACAACAATAATTAAGTATTTCTTTAGAACTCAAAAATTTCAATTTCAAAGCACTTAACAGTTATTAGAACATTAAAAAACCTCATCCTATACTCAATAATGTCAAACTTAAAGCAATTGACAATTGGTGTATACTTAAGTCTCATTTATCACAAGAATTAAATTATATATCTCTTTCCAAATTCAACAATTTCAAACTCAAAGCAATTAACAGTTATTACAACAACAAAAAACCTAATGCTAAATGCAATAATGTCAAACTTTACCCAATTATCAATTGGTTTTATAACAAGAATTAAATTAAATATTTCTATCAACCATTGGACAACCCATTCTAAATCGAATAATTTCAAACTTAAAGAAATTAACAATTGGTGTACACTCAAATCTCATTTGTCACAAAAATTAAATTAAATATTGCTTTCCAATATCAAAAATTTCAGACCCAAATCAATTAACAATTACAACAATAATTAAGTATTTCTTTAGAACTCAAAAATTTCAATTTCAAAGCACTTAACAGTTATTAGAACATTAAAAAACCTCATCCTATACTCAATAATGTCAAACTTAAAGCAATTGACAATTGGTGTATACTTAAGTCTCATTTATCACAAGAATTAAATTATATATCTCTTTCCAAATTCAACAATTTCAAACTCAAAGCAATTAACAGTTATTACAACAACAAAAAACCTAATGCTAAATGCAATAATGTCAAACTTTACCCAATTATCAATTGGTTTTATAACAAGAATTAAATTAAATATTTCTATCAACCATTGGACAACCCATTCTAAATCGAATAATTTCAAACTTAAAGAAATTAACAATTGGTGTACACTCAAATCTCATTTGTCACAAAAATTAAATTAAATATTGCTTTCCAATATCAAAAATTTCAGACCCAAATCAATTAACAATTACAACAATAATTAAGTATTTCTTTAGAACTCAAAAATTTCAATTTCAAAGCACTTAACAGTTATTAGAACATTAAAAAACCTCATCCTATACTCAATAATGTCAAACTTAAAGCAATTGACAATTGGTGTATACTTAAGTCTCATTTATCACAAGAATTAAATTATATATCTCTTTCCAAATTCAACAATTTCAAACTCAAAGCAATTAACAGTTATTACAACAACAAAAAACCTAATGCTAAATGCAATAATGTCAAACTTTACCCAATTATCAATTGGTTTTATAACAAGAATTAAATTAAATATTTCTATCAACCATTGGACAACCCATTCTAAATCGAATAATTTCAAACTTAAAGAAATTAACAATTGGTGTACACTCAAATCTCATTTGTCACAAAAATTAAATTAAATATTGCTTTCCAATATCAAAAATTTCAGACCCAAATCAATTAACAATTACAACAATAATTAAGTATTTCTTTAGAACTCAAAAATTTCAATTTCAAAGCACTTAACAGTTATTAGAACATTAAAAAACCTCATCCTATACTCAATAATGTCAAACTTAAAGCAATTGACAATTGGTGTATACTTAAGTCTCATTTATCACAAGAATTAAATTATATATCTCTTTCCAAATTCAACAATTTCAAACTCAAAGCAATTAACAGTTATTACAACAACAAAAAACCTAATGCTAAATGCAATAATGTCAAACTTTACCCAATTATCAATTGGTTTTATAACAAGAATTAAATTAAATATTTCTATCAACCATTGGACAACCCATTCTAAATCGAATAATTTCAAACTTAAAGAAATTAACAATTGGTGTACACTCAAATCTCATTTGTCACAAAAATTAAATTAAATATTGCTTTCCAATATCAAAAATTTCAGACCCAAATCAATTAACAATTACAACAATAATTAAGTATTTCTTTAGAACTCAAAAATTTCAATTTCAAAGCACTTAACAGTTATTAGAACATTAAAAAACCTCATCCTATACTCAATAATGTCAAACTTAAAGCAATTGACAATTGGTGTATACTTAAGTCTCATTTATCACAAGAATTAAATTATATATCTCTTTCCAAATTCAACAATTTCAAACTCAAAGCAATTAACAGTTATTACAACAACAAAAAACCTAATGCTAAATGCAATAATGTCAAACTTTACCCAATTATCAATTGGTTTTATAACAAGAATTAAATTAAATATTTCTATCAACCATTGGACAACCCATTCTAAATCGAATAATTTCAAACTTAAAGAAATTAACAATTGGTGTACACTCAAATCTCATTTGTCACAAAAATTAAATTAAATATTGCTTTCCAATATCAAAAATTTCAGACCCAAATCAATTAACAATTACAACAATAATTAAGTATTTCTTTAGAACTCAAAAATTTCAATTTCAAAGCACTTAACAGTTATTAGAACATTAAAAAACCTCATCCTATACTCAATAATGTCAAACTTAAAGCAATTGACAATTGGTGTATACTTAAGTCTCATTTATCACAAGAATTAAATTATATATCTCTTTCCAAATTCAACAATTTCAAACTCAAAGCAATTAACAGTTATTACAACAACAAAAAACCTAATGCTAAATGCAATAATGTCAAACTTTACCCAATTATCAATTGGTTTTATAACAAGAATTAAATTAAATATTTCTATCAACCATTGGACAACCCATTCTAAATCGAATAATTTCAAACTTAAAGAAATTAACAATTGGTGTACACTCAAATCTCATTTGTCACAAAAATTAAATTAAATATTGCTTTCCAATATCAAAAATTTCAGACCCAAATCAATTAACAATTACAACAATAATTAAGTATTTCTTTAGAACTCAAAAATTTCAATTTCAAAGCACTTAACAGTTATTAGAACATTAAAAAACCTCATCCTATACTCAATAATGTCAAACTTAAAGCAATTGACAATTGGTGTATACTTAAGTCTCATTTATCACAAGAATTAAATTATATATCTCTTTCCAAATTCAACAATTTCAAACTCAAAGCAATTAACAGTTATTACAACAACAAAAAACCTAATGCTAAATGCAATAATGTCAAACTTTACCCAATTATCAATTGGTTTTATAACAAGAATTAAATTAAATATTTCTATCAACCATTGGACAACCCATTCTAAATCGAATAATTTCAAACTTAAAGAAATTAACAATTGGTGTACACTCAAATCTCATTTGTCACAAAAATTAAATTAAATATTGCTTTCCAATATCAAAAATTTCAGACCCAAATCAATTAACAATTACAACAATAATTAAGTATTTCTTTAGAACTCAAAAATTTCAATTTCAAAGCACTTAACAGTTATTAGAACATTAAAAAACCTCATCCTATACTCAATAATGTCAAACTTAAAGCAATTGACAATTGGTGTATACTTAAGTCTCATTTATCACAAGAATTAAATTATATATCTCTTTCCAAATTCAACAATTTCAAACTCAAAGCAATTAACAGTTATTACAACAACAAAAAACCTAATGCTAAATGCAATAATGTCAAACTTTACCCAATTATCAATTGGTTTTATAACAAGAATTAAATTAAATATTTCTATCAACCATTGGACAACCCATTCTAAATCGAATAATTTCAAACTTAAAGAAATTAACAATTGGTGTACACTCAAATCTCATTTGTCACAAAAATTAAATTAAATATTGCTTTCCAATATCAAAAATTTCAGACCCAAATCAATTAACAATTACAACAATAATTAAGTATTTCTTTAGAACTCAAAAATTTCAATTTCAAAGCACTTAACAGTTATTAGAACATTAAAAAACCTCATCCTATACTCAATAATGTCAAACTTAAAGCAATTGACAATTGGTGTATACTTAAGTCTCATTTATCACAAGAATTAAATTATATATCTCTTTCCAAATTCAACAATTTCAAACTCAAAGCAATTAACAGTTATTACAACAACAAAAAACCTAATGCTAAATGCAATAATGTCAAACTTTACCCAATTATCAATTGGTTTTATAACAAGAATTAAATTAAATATTTCTATCAACCATTGGACAACCCATTCTAAATCGAATAATTTCAAACTTAAAGAAATTAACAATTGGTGTACACTCAAATCTCATTTGTCACAAAAATTAAATTAAATATTGCTTNACTTGAATATCTCTTTCCAATTCAACAATGTCCAATTTAAACCAATTAACAATTGGTTTTACAACAACAATTAAATTAAATATCTTTTTCCAAATTCAACCATATCAAACTCAAACCATTGAACAATTGTAACAACAATTGAACACTCCATTCTAAATCCAATAATTTCATTCGTAAAGCAATTAACAATTGGTGTACACTTTAATCTCATTTGTCACAAAAAAAAAATAAAGTATTCTTTCCAAATCCAACAATTTCAAACTCAAAGCAATGAACATTTGTAACAACAATTGAACACCCCATTCTAAATCCAATAATTTCAATCTTAAAGCAATTAACATTATTACAATAATCAAATATCTCTTTCCAATTCAACAGTTTCAATCTCAAAGCACTTAACAGTTATTACAACTATAATGTCCAACTTAAACCAATTAACAATCGGTTTTACATCAAGAAATAAATTAAATATCTTTTTCAAATTCAACAATTTCAAACATGGCAAGCAATGGAGAGGGCTATGCTTGGAGTTTTTCTACGCAATCCAATCAAAAATGAGGAGATCCGTAGAAGAACAAAAGTCACCGATTTAGCTCTCAGAATCACAAAGCTAAATAGCAATGTACGGGGCACATAGTCTGACGAACCGATGGACGTTGGGGCCCGAAGGTGCTAAAATGGCGACCCCGCACCGGCGAAGTGTAGACAGACCCCCCACAATGTGGACTGACGTTATAATGAAATGAAATGAAATTTATTTGCTTGAATATGGATATATAAGTTTGTTTTAAATATTTTTGTTGATTTCAACATATTCTGCCATTCATAGCATGCAAATACTTCTTAATTAAAATAAGTCATCTCAGCGCACAATAATCTTGTCATTTTATCAGAGTATTCATAGTCAAAATGGATATAAAATTAGCTCATCTAAAAAGAAATCATACGAATGTAATTTTAAAATTAGTACAATTACGCTGGCACACAAAAAAAAATTGTCTGTACACCGGGCGCCACCTATCTTCGGTCATATTTTTCGACCCCCTGAAGACGAGTTTTAAATCAGTTTAGGCTGTCCAACCTGTAATTTCGAGTAAATTGCAAAAAACTGCTACCGCAACTTCACATCAAACTTAGTCTCATAAAACTATATGTCAAAGCTCTGGACAAGGAAGATGATTGTTTTCAGTGGACGGCCTAAACTGACTTGAAATTCGTCTTCAGCGGGTCAAAAAACATGCCCGTAGATAAGTGGCGCCCGGTGTACAGACAATTTTTTTTTTGTTATATTATTCTTCAGTTACCCAAAAATCACACAAACAAGAAAAAATCAATCAATTCCTTAATTTTTACATTTTATAGTTTAAAAATTCTTTAATATTATAATAACTTTTAATAATTTAAATAAATATTTTCTAAAAGCCGGAAAATCGAAATTATAGTGATATCGTAGAAGGTGAATATAAATGCGTATCGCTATACAATATACATGTTGACTATATAAGGCAAAACGTTGTTGTAGTATTACAATTTTGTTCCTATGCCTGGTTTGTAAATCTGGGTAAAATTTCAATTAGAAATATTGAGGATTCTTTTTTACAAACAGGCAAACCTCGTAGATGTACAAGCATGGAAATGGCAGCATTTCCAGTCTCTTAAAAAGAGGATTGCAGCTCCGAAAATTAGGCATCGCAAACAGATCTGATGCGTTTTTGAGCTTTAATGTACATCTTTTGAGTACATACACCATATGTAGATCATAAAGAGAGTCGCCGGCCACTGGAGTCAGGCGGCACAAGATCGGGCACAGTGGGCATCATTATGCCATACCTTTGTCCAACAGTGGACGTCCATCGGTTGAATGAGTGAGAGTGAGAACAAATTCCCATTGGATTGTCATTAAATGTAGAATATTTACTTTTACGTTGCGAATACATAAATCAAAAAAATCTTTATAACGATTAATCGCTGCAGAACTTTTAATTGACCTGTGTGGAAGAATTCATTAAAATCTTAAACTACACATATTCTACAATTTTATTCCAAGACTGGTTTAGACATGTGAAACTCTTCGTTATATTTTAATTTGATTTAATCAAATCATCGTATATCTGAACTTTACTGTCATTCTCAATCAGCGTTATTAATTTATTGTACAATCTTGTATTATCTATTAAAAATGTAAAATGTCTGGTAAGATCATTTTGTCTTTGTCAAAGTGAAACGAGTACTATTTTACTCGGCAAGGACTGTGTATTGTATGTATTAATTTTATATCTATATAGATTTATTTGAATTATTCTGAAAATATATATATATTATTTATGCCCATGTAATGTTTTAAATGAAATCAAAGCATTGATTTCATTTAAAACATAATTTCCAGATATTTAAACTAACAATAAATGCAACACATTAAACGATTAGAGTATGATAAACAAAAATAAATGTAAAGTGTTGTAACGTACTAGTGTTCATTTGCAAATTTACCAAAACGATTAGAATCCCGCCCTGATTTATATATATATATACATTTTTCAGAAAATGTTTTTCAGAAACAGAAAAAAGAATGTAAACTCGGATCTGTATCCCTTTAAAGTTTACCGACTTAGTTGCTGGCTTGGTAATAATCCCTTTCCGTTTTCGTGGCAGTCTCGATGCCGTTGCACCAGCTAATGGCTGTGCAATATCAAGAACCCACATCAGTACTCTTAGTTCTTTATGAATTAAAAAAAAAATAGTAGCTCTAGAATCTTTTTTTTTTTTCGAACTGTGTTTAGCTGTTATCCCTACTGGCTTTTACAGCGTAACCGGGAGGAGGTCGGGCTCTTATGGAGGCCGCCACATTTCGAGTGCGAGCCCTGAAAAGGGCTCGCTCTCCGGGGAAACGCCGCTCCAAGGGCGTCTCCTGCGAGACCGAGCCTCGGCTTGGAGCGACTTTATCGCTGAACTTGCGGGAGTAAGTGTTATGCGTATGATGTCCCTTTCGCCACTGGCCTTCGACACGGGTTTCAAACATGCGCGTCACGTTGTGGGCGGGGTGACTCCTTCCATACATTTCGAGCATGCGCACTAGACATGACGCACCAGTCGTTCGCCTTTCATGGAAGTCGACACTATCGATCTATTTAACATACTACAGACTTTTGTTGGCTGAGCTTTTTAGTAGTACGCATGCGCCCAGACACCGGTAAACTTGTAGCAGCTTTTACCTTGTACTGCTGATCATATTTTATTCACAATCTTCCAATATTGTAACATTTTTAGATGGATATTATTAAGGTTATCCTACTTCTTTTTTTGGATTGTAAAAGTGTCTCATAGATTGGAAAAGGCACGAAGGAGGTTACACGGTTCATGGTATTTCAAAACATAATTTTGTTTACCTATAACTGCCTCATTGGTCTAGTGGTTAGCATGTTCGACTACAGACATGAGGCCCTGGGTCCGAGTCGCAAGTCGGGCCAATTCAAAAATTGATATTGAGTTTTCTATTAAGATTTTCTCAATATTTGCCCGAAGTTGGGAAGTTGGCGGTGATCCACCCCCGTGCCTGGAAGAGCACGCTAAGCTGTCGATCCTGCGCCTGATCTCTCTCCGATCGTGTCTGATTCCCGTCACATCGGACTATGAGAGTGAAGGAATAGGGAGTGCCCTTGTGTACAATGCCTGCCAAGCCACAATGGAGCAGCGTTGTGGGTCTATGCTCTCAAAACCCTTGCTCCTCGGAGTGAGGAGGCCTGTGCCCAAGAGTGGGGCGTTAAAGGGCTGCTACTTAATTTACTTACTTACTTACCGTATTGTTAATTATAGCTACCTGGAAAAAACGAGAATCGAATGTTTAAGGACAACACAATGTAAATAAAAAATAATGCAAACATTATAGAGTTATGTTATAACTTAACACAATGTTTTTGGTTTCCGTTTCGTGCAAACATATGCCTTTATTCAAACTGTTACGAGTATGACTTAAAAAATATGTCACTGCAATTTTTTTTATGAATTATCTAAAAATTTTCCATAGTTGTAGTAGAATTAAAATAGGGAAATTTAGATATATATAAAAATGTATAAATATGCTAATATTATAAGTGTTTACTAGTATAGTATTTCTCAAAACATTTCCCTTTATTCATTGTTCGGGCGATGTAATGGATCTCCTTCATTAGTGCGGATATCCTTCAAGGGATAGAGACGAACCACGTTCAAAACGTATTTCTTTTAGATTTTTTTTTTAAGTATTACCGAACCGAAAATCCCATGTTAATACATTAAATTTTGATTATTTTGATTTTGAACACACAATCGCATTTAATAGTAGACGAAATTGGGAAAGAATAATGTTATATATGGGATTAGAAATTTTAGGGCAGTTGAAAATCATGTAGGGGTGTAAGGGGGTAACGCGTCCCAGTCCGTTTCTCCAAACGCCAACCTCACACGCACGCGGTATACCCTGCTCCTACCGACGAGACTCTGGCGACCGACAAATGGCGGCATAACCATTCTATATAGCTGACCTAAATACCACAGACCGATAACGGGCAGCAACGTTATCGGTGTGAGAAGGTCAGCACTGCAATCACCAACCCGCCTGCCAAGCGTGGTGATTATCGGCACAACCACAAACGACCAAAACAAGGCAGCAACGGCCCCCAGTCCCCGGCAGCCCCGCTATTCCTAGCTCTGGCAGCGGTTATGGTAACGGCGGGGCAGGGGGTGCTAAGAATCTCCGGAAGAGATTCCGCTGCCAACCCCGACGACTTGACCTGGCAACATACAACGCACGCACTTTGAGGACCGACGAAAAGATCTTCGAACTGGAAGAAGCAGTAAACAAGTTACACTGGGATATTATAGGATTGTCCGAAGTCCGTAGAGAGGGGGAGGACACGATAATCCTCGAATCCGGTAACTTGTTTTACTACCGGGAAGGTGAAGTTCAATCTCAAGGTGGTGTCGGATTCCTTGTCCACAAATCCCTCGTCAACAGCATTGTAGAAATTAACAGCGTGTCCAACAGGGTAGCGTACCTGATACTCAGAATCACCAAACGGTATTCGCTGAAGGTCATCCAGGTTTACGCACCCACATCATCACATCCGGATGAGGATGTAGAGGTTATGTATGAGGACATATCCAGGGCCATGCATACCTCTCGGACATTCTACAATGTTGTGATGGGAGATTTTAACGCAAAACTCGGCGAACGAAGTGGGGCAGAGTTGAGAGTGGGGCAATATGGCTATGGGCAACGGAACCAGAGGGGACAGATGCTCGCTGATTTCATGGAAAAGGAGGGACTCTACATGATGAACTCCTTTTTCAAGAAACAGCCGCTCCGAAAATGGACCTGGCTGAGTCCCGATGGTTCCACGAGAAATGAGATAGACTTCATCATGTCTACGAAACGGAACATATTCAATGATGTCTCTGTGATCAGTAAAGTGAAAACTGGGAGCGATCACCGCATGGTAAGAGGCACATTGAATATCAACGTCCATCGAGAACGGTTCAGACTGGTGAAGTCTACGCTCCGACCTACTCGTGCCCAAATCCAAGACCCCGAGAGCTTTCAACTAGAGCTGCAAAACCGCTTCGACGGCCTTGAAGAATGCGAATCTGTGGATGAGGTTAACAATAGGCTAGTAGAAACTGTTCATATGGTTGGGACTAAGTACTTCAGAGCCCGTAAAAAGAAAACCAAGAGATTCTCTGACTACACTCTCAATCTCATGGAGCAAAGACAGACAATGAGCTTACAGTCAGCAGCGGACGCGTCCGATTACCGGCGTATCAACAGACAGATCTCCAAATCACAAAAACGTGATCTGCGAACCTTCAATACGGAGCGCATCAAAGACGCTATTGAACGCAATAAAGGCTCCAAAGTGTTCGCAAGAGACCTGTCTATTGGTCAGCGCCAGCTTACGCGGCTGAGGACCAGTGATGGCAAGCTCATTGCGTCGAAACCAGAGATTTTGAGCGAGGTCGAGAATTTCTATGGACAGCTATACTCATCGACTGTCAAGCCTATTGACTGTTTGGCTGCAGATCCCAGAGCCAAACTAACCCGACACTACACTGAAGACATCCCGGACGTCAGTCTGTACGAGATTAGTATGGCTCTCAAACAGATGAAGAACAGCAAGGCACCAGGTGATGACGGAATCACAGCAGAACTCCTGAAGGCGGGTGGAAAACCGGTACTCAAAGTCCTTCAGCGAATGTTCAATTCCGTCATCCTCGATGGCACAGTGCCGGAGGCATGGCATAGGAGCGTGGTGGTTCTGTTTTTCAAGAAAGGCGACAAGGCCTTATTGAAGAACTACAGACCTATCGCGCTGTTAAGTCATGTCTACAAACTGTTCTCGAGAGTCATTACGAATCGTCTCGTTCGCAGATTTGACGACTTCCAGCCTCCCGAACAAGCCGGTTTCCGAAAAGGCTTTAGTACCATAGACCACATCTTTACGCTGCGGCAGATTATACAGAAGACCGAAGAGTATAATCGGCCACTTTGCTTAGCGTTCGTGGACTATGAGAAAGCCTTCGATTCGGTGGAAACATGGGCCGTGTTGAGATCTTTACAGAGATGCCGAATTGACTACCGGTACATACACGTGTTGAAGTGCTTGTACGAAAACGCCACCATGTCAGTCCGTATACAGGACCAAAGCACAGCGTCTATCCAACTGCAACGTGGAGTGCGACAGGGAGATGTTATCTCCCCGAAGCTTTTCACTGCGGCGCTGGAAGACCTTTTTAAGCTTTTGGAGTGGAACGGACTGGGCATCAACATCAACGGCGAGTACATCACTCATCTACGGTTTGCCGATGACGTAGTCATTATGGCAGAGACTCTCGAAGATCTCAATACAATGCTGGATGACCTCAGCAGAGTTTCTCAACAGGTGGGCCTGAAAATGAACATGGATAAGACGAAAATTATGTCTAATATCCATGTACCGCCTCACCCAGTCATCGTTGAGAACTCAGCTCTCGAAATTGTTGACGAGTACACATACCTGGGACATATAGTCCAGCTAGGTAGATCCAATTTCGAGAAGGAGGTCAACCGCCGAATCCAACTCGGTTGGGCTGCGTTCGGGAAGTTACGCCAGATATTTTCGTCTGATAACCCTCAGTGCCTGAAGACCAAAGTCTTCGAACAGTGCGTGTTGCCAGTGATGACCTACGGTTCTGAGACATGGTCGCTGACTATGGGCCTCATGCGGAAGCTCAGAGTCACTCAGCGTGCGATGGAGAGGGCTATGCTCGGAGTTTCTCTACGTGATCGAATCAGAAATGAAGAGATCCGTAGTAGAACCAGAGTCACCGACATAGTCCTGCGAATCGCGAACCTGAAGTGGCAATGGGCGGGGCACATAGTCCGAAGGACCGATGGACGTTGGGGGCCAAAGGTGCTGGAGTGGCGACCCCGCACCGGACGGCGCAGTGTAGGAAGACCCCCCACAAGGTGGACCGACGACATAAAGAGAGTCGCCGGTAGACGCTGAAGCCAGGCGGCGCAAGATCGGGCCTTGTGGACGTCATTACGTGACAATTATGTCCAGCAGTGGACGTCCATCGGTTGAAACGACAACGACAACGAAAATCATGTGTTAAATAATGTCTTCGTTTAGGACCCATTCTCAAAGAGAATTGTCTCGAATCCTAAGCTTGACTTAAGTGTACGGAGAAACAAAAATGGCCAAATCGCATTCTTGAAATATTAGAATTTGCTGATCTTTTTGCATATCTATTTTGAAAAATCCAGCGTCAGGCGATCCTGTTTTTCTTGGGATATTTGGATGGATTGAGCTATGAACCAATGTCGATGACATCCAGAACGAGTCCCAAGATTTTGCCATGTAGTACTTGAGAAGTGAACTGAAATCATATGTCATATTTCATATTACTCTGTTACGGCATGTGTTTTGAATAAATAAATTTGAGATTTATTGTTTAATAAGTTTAAAATTTATTTTGTGGTATTTCTTGAATTTAAGTTCGTACTCAATAAATAGTAATAAAGTCTTCTGACTTTACGGCCATGTTGTTGAGTCCATGAACAAATCCCTAATTTATATTTACGTTTATGGCTAGCTGTTTTTTCAAATAAATTAACGTTCTGACTAATTAAAATTATGGTTTCGTACTTTTTTGATCGCTGGGAAATGCATTTTCGCACTGACCCCGACCAGCTCGGGAGTGTGGGACTCGCAATACCCACCAAAACCCAGCGGAACCCTCTTCATCCGTGAGTAAGACACCAGAGGATCAGCTTGCGCATTCCTACTTGGCTTCTCGGATGAGTCCGACTGAGGATTCACGGAAGTGAGAGCAGGTACGCAAACATACGCCGCCAAGAATCCCGCCTTCTTCGGCGGTGAGAGGGGGCATCTACTGCATTCTCCCTCTCTCGTTCGCGGGCCTCCTTTAGCGAGACTACGGGCTCGAAGAAGAAGGCCATTCCCGCCTCCTTTCAGTGGAGAGCATCGCGCCTACATTGTTCCGCAGCGAGGGAACTCCGCCGATCAGTGTGACCAAGAGGTGACGCTGAGGTCCCCAGGCTGCGCATTCTGCCACTGCGTGGTGGGCTGAGTCAATAGACGCACCACACTCAAGGCAGTTGGGCGACTCCTCTCGGCCGATTTGTTGCAAGAACTTTCCAAGACAACCATACCCGGTCAGAATCTACACCAGTCTGTAGGAAAGCGTTCCGTGCCCCTTCGAGCGCCGTTGGTCCAGGTGAGGACGAATCGCTTCGACTGTGGCCTCGCCCGCCGCTGGGGTCGGAGGTCCTCTTTTCACTTTCGAATCAGAGCCCGGTCGGCTAGGACCCTGATCCTACAGATCTCATGGGCATCAGGCCGCAGGCCGTGAGGCCTCGCAACTGACGTGTGCCGATGGACAGCCGCAAGGATTTCCGCCCGTAGTTCCCACGGAGGATCGCCAGCCAGATGAGTCGCTGACGTCCAAGATACTGTACGGTACCTTCGTATTGCCCAAGCCGCAATTATCCTCTGTGCCTTGTGCAGCAATGGGATATTTGATGCGATCAAGGCATTGATCCATGGTTTCGTACTTGCCAATACATTATTTATTAATTTATTTCCATTGTAGCTTACGTACCATTTGTAGCTGAAATGTGTTTCGGCTTATGTCAACATTTCTAATTTTATTTTTTTCAATTTTGATTTCGTAAATATGACAAACACTTAAAAACAAAATGAACAGAATAAACACTAAAAATATATTTATTGTTTTAGTTTCACATGCACATCCCGTGCTCTTACTGCAATGTAGCTTAAGGTCACGTAAGCTACATTCTTTTCGGGGTTGTATACAACAGAACGGTGCGAGCTCCCACTCTCACCGCACGCAACCCCTCTTGGTGAAGCGTTGTCATGCTGCCCCTGCGTCTCCATCTCCGTAAGGAGTCTGTTGCGCTCGCTCGGCGGTCTCCTTCTTTACCATGACGGTTTCGTAAAATAAGACTACCGCCTTCCCAGTGTTGACTTTCGTCAGCATGGCCGCAACTATAGGTAGTGGAGAGTGGTCTTCGCCACTCCAGCTTACCAAAACGCGCCACACACACGTCACACTCGTTACTGCAGTGATAACATTGCGTTGTCACGTCGCGCCCTATCCGACACAGTCACTGACTGAAACATCCATGTCTAGGCAGTACCTGTGTCAGTCAAAAGGTGACGTTCCCTGACGTCCTCTCCATCTAGGCCTCGAAACACGATAGGATCGCACCGACAATGCGTTGCCGTGAGTTCCTCTCTTTACCAAGTCGAAGTCGTCAATCGTTAAATGCTTGTCGATGCGACTGCCGTCTGAAAATTCTGAACTCACCTGTATCAACCCTACCGCTATGATGAATTATTGGTGCTGCGTGATATATCGTTTCCATGTCAGCCAAAATGACAAGTGACAGGAAGCGCGCTAGGACAGTAGCCGCCTCAAACGACATTGTTCGACAGTTTCGGGCGATTCTAATAACCGTCTTTTGTTGAACGCTATTGAGTATAGCTCTATAGCCTGTGAGACCATATTGTTGCCCCATACAAGGCCATGGGTCGTACAATCCCCGCATAGAGACGGCGGACTCTTTACTGAGGTCCTCCAAGATTGGGAATCAAAGGATACATTTCACCGGTAACTTATTAAATTCTTGACACCAGGCGACGAAAGTCCTCACGTGTTGTAAGTACCTGAGATGCATTATATAGACCAAATGTAGGTGAGCGAAAAGGTTTGAAGAACATAACCTTCAATAAAGCTCTTTGAGTCCTTTCTAAGGTGATTAAATGACTTTTTGCAGAACCACTCCAGACAGTTATGCAATAACTTAGCACTGATTGAGCCAGAACTTTATAGGTATTAACGAGGACTGTTTTCTTTGCACCGTGTTGGGGCTTTTTAAATACCCATATGAGTTTCCTCATTTTATCGGCGGTGCTCTCAATATGTTGTTTCCACGTAAAGTGCTGATCTATAGTAACACCAAGGTTTTTTACAACGTTGTCTCGCTTGATTTCATTACAGTCTTTTTTCTACGTGTGGATAAGGGCAGATATGGACTTTCAGCCTAAAATTCTGATCAGGTTGAGTAGCTTTTCGTAGGGAAAATGGTACAAATACAGTCTTATTTACGTTTAAGGTAAGTAAGTTTGATTTTAGCCAATTTGATATTTTACCTAATCCTGATTCAGCTATAGATTTTAAACTTCTCCACGACTTCGCGTGAAATATGAGAGCAGTATCGTCAGCGTAGGAGTATATGTTACCGTTTGCTACACTACAGTTTCACAGGCTATTACATATATTTGAAACAATGTAGGCCCGAGTACGGAGCCTTGTGGGATACTATAGGTACAACTTGAACAATCACTAATGTAATCCCCTATTTTCACTAAGTTCTGACGATCTACCAGGTAATCTTTAAAAAGCGCATGCGGTACACCTCTTATGCAATAGCTATATAGTTTATCCAGGAGGATAGGAATAGAC
>JACTOM010000316.1:0-11107 GCA_015832385.1 Elymnias hypermnestra | reverse complement strand
TCACATGTTCCATCTTTTGTAAATTTAGATCCCAAGTATACAAATTCTTTCACCTCTTCCACTTGTTCCCCATCTATCAAAATATTGCCATTCATCATAGATTCATCTCGTTCAAAAAGCATAACTTTCGTTTTGTTTACATTCACTTTCATTCCTTTCCCTTTCAAAGCTTCATTCATAATATTTAGCATCTCCTGAAGCTCGTTAGCGGATGACGCAAGTATTACTTGATCATCAGCGTAGAGTAAACATTTGATGACTAATTCATTCATTCTTAACCCATACATACATTCTTTTAAATCTGTCAAACATTTATCCATTTATCCAAACATTTATCCATTTATCCATCCATATAAAGTTATAGGACCTGATAAAAATGTTGCATTAATAATAATAATAATAATATATACTAATTAACTATAATAATTAAAGAAATAATAATAAATAATGAAAGACTATATTATATATATTGTCACATACATATACATAAACATGATATATTCTAATCTATGTAATTTTACGTTACAAAATTTCCAAATCAGCGCGCTACTATCATATATACGATTATGTGGCATCGAGTGAGATTACAGTCAATTCCTTTCCTGACAATATTAACACAGGTCTCATTCCCAATAACATCCCAAAAATAAATAAATGAATAAGTAAGTAAAGGGATATCATCGCCTTATATTGCGTATTTATAGTTAAGGGAAGTAATTTACTTTGCGAACATATATTTACGTTACTGTCAACACGGTTGCCTCTAAAAGTAATTTGTTTAGGAGTTTACATATAAAAAAGGTAATAACTGTCGGGGAGGGCGATACGGTACTACCACCCCCATATATCTTAGAAGCTATAACTCAATCAATATTTATGCCAGGCATTGTGAGTTTATCGCGTTCAATAACGCGTATGAAAGGAAAACTCCCTAGTGTGACCTCGTATGTTATGTTGATACTCCTGTTTAATATGGTAAACCTTATTTAAACTTCGCAAGTTTTGGTTGACTGATAAGGGAAATGAAGTTCGCTCTTTCTCATATATGGTAATTCTGCTAACTTTAATGGAGTTTGACCAAATTAATGTCTAAAGAATATACTTTTTGGAAGCGTACTTCTTCTGTCAGGGGCTCTTTAATAAATAACATATAGGTGTTAATAATACACCGTAACTGACAACTTGCTTTTGCGGCCTTGCAGGCGCAATGGTGCAAATACTCGATTCGCTGGCAAAGGCCTTGAGGTAAATTCCCAACAGAGTAAACTGCATTTTCTAATGTGTCTAATCTAACGTTGTGGTTTAAAAGAATATGTAGTGACTAAAATTGAGAAAGGTATGAAAGATAGTTTGGGTACGTAGAGAGAATAAATGAAAGGAGATTGACAAAAAGGATTAATGAGTCAATATTTATTGGGAAAGTTGGAAGGGGAAGACCAAGGCGAACGTTTCAGGACCAAATCCAGGACGTTTTAAATAAGGGCCAGGCCAGGAGTACTCTAAACCGACGAAATTGTATAAATGGTTTAATGAGAATGAAAGAAACGAAGGAGATGTGCATAGATCGTAGCAAGTGGAAGGACGTGGTCTCTGCCTACCCTCAAGGGAATGTGATGTTATGTATTTATGTTTAATGTAGACTGGTTGAAGTCAGTGGTCGTAGGTATTGGTTAACCTACTAGCAAAAACGTGGTGCAAAGTTTTTTTTACCATGCTGTGTACAAACTATAAAAGGTTAAGTGATTATACAGTCTAAGATCGTTATGGTTTATGTTGAGCTTCGTACCGAAACGTAAATTATTTTTCTTGGTTTCACAGTTTAGTTGGTCGGTGTTATATTTTACATAATTAATTAAAATTTCGTCACTTTTCGTCAATTCAAATATATTTAGACATAATTTATTGAAAATTTAATTGACGTCAATGACATTAAGATGTTACAGAATATTTCTTAAAATAAATAAATTTGTACAAAGAATACTACAAAGCTTAATAATAGAAGCAGTAATACCCAACTAGTTTCTATTGTTTAAATCTACAAGCCTGTCTTAATTTAACCGCATGCAATATTTTTCTATCCAGGACTAACACGAGTAAAAATGCCCCACATTAACTAATGGCATGGAGAAAGCTCTATCCTTACGAACTCGTTAAGACACTTGAAATAACATTCTTTTGTTTTTATTTCGGATACTTAATTGATACAAAGTGTTTCATTGTTTGTATCGGTAAAATAATGGATTTACTTCATTTTCCAATCCGAGTCTCTTGTATTTAACTCATCCTCAAATGTCTATTCCAGTAACCTGAAAGCAGCTCTCGGTTTAGAATCAATATTGTCTTGGACGAAACAAAGATTTACCGGTCGAGCGCATTCACACATTAATTAAAAGCATTAGACGCTCTTTTTTATGTAATAAGATTGAACTAGCCCATGTTATATCACGTTAAAAAAGTTTTGGTTGCTATTGCATACCATACTTCTTCTACCAAGCTTAATAATATGACTAGGAAGGTGAGTTTTCATTGCTTCAATAAATTCCTTCATATGACTATGATAGTGATGACATGATGGTGTTGGATATTTTATCGTATTCTGCTTTTTTTCTCCATTTACTACAGGTCAAACATAAAAATTTTGTGCTGTGTAAAAACAAGTAATCAATTAAGATGTTTTTAACGAGCTTCTTAAACTCATAACTATAAAAAACTTGTATAACGTGAGCTTACAGTAGATAAAGCTGAACAATTATATCGCAAATATTTACTCAATTAAGATTAAATAGTGAGTTATTATTTAAAAAAAAAAAAACACTAGTAACATCAAATGTTATTGATTACACATTTAAATTTATTTGAACTTGTGTGTTATGAGAAAAAGCATTTTATTTAAAGATGGAAAACTTGAACAATACATATTATAGGAAGAGTGACTTAACAGTAGGAATGGAAAATCAAGCTGAAACTACTTTATTTTCGTGATAGTTATACGACCTGCGGGAATATTTCCTTTTCAATAGACGTAAAAGTACGTGCTGTATTAAATACGATGCTTGAACTTACTCTTTGCTGAAAGTGACAACAATGCAGGGGCATTGCATTTGAATCTGTATCTGCATTTGTATTCTGGGAGGAATGGCGCAATATATCTTTGTGTCTGGAATTTTAAAACTTGACCTTTTACACTTTGCGTCACATCAAATCTACTTAAACTTACTTTCGGAAACAATCGGGTGGGGATTTTAAACTCAAAATTTATTTTCAGTACAGATTTTTCGGACATCATACGTCTGTGGCAGTTAAAGGAGATAAGCAATAATAATGTATACCTTACATTCATAAAGTTTTTTATCGAAACGCAAACGTGCTCGTCAAACAAATATCTTATGGCGGGCGTAGCCACTGTGGAGGCGATCCGCCCTCACCTGGAACAATGGCTTACCAGGGGGTATGGGTCGCTCCCTTTCAGAATGGTGAAGCTAGACACAGCTGTTTCGGAAAGTTTCTGCGCCGAATTGGCCGTGAAGAGTTACCCATCTGCCATGAGAGTGGTGCCGCTGTTCATTCAGCGCACCACACGTTAACAGTATATGCAGTTTGGGCACCTGAGCGTCACCTTCTGGTGGTGCTGATTGGCGTGGATCTTTCACTGGAGAGCGTTGTAGGCGCGATACTGGGCGGGAGTGGCCCTCTTCTGAGAGATGATCATCTCGCTGAAAAAGACCCACGACGGAGGGAGGGAGGGAATAGACAGTCAATGCTCCCTCTCACCACCGACGCAGAAAGGAATATACGAGCGTTCCTCGGATGTTCCACTAATGGATGAAGAGGGTTCCGTTGAGTTTTAGTGGGTATTGCGAGTTCTCCCCCTTGCTGAGACCCACACTCCCGACGCTAGTCGGGATGCAAAAATGCATTTCCCAGCGTCTCAACCCCAGTTTCCCAGCCATTTTATTGGCGGACTAGTAAATAACACAACCAGTAAAGACCTATTTATAACAATTTTCTAAAGTTATACAATTAGTTTAAGCAAATGTTACAGAGTGTTTGTTTTTTTAGCATTTCGGTGAAATAATAATCGTTAAACATCAATTCAGTATACTTTACTGATATTATACTATATATGGGGCTATATTACTTTAACTTAGATTCAATCCTAGTGAAAGTATCTCAAAAAATTACAACTTTGCGAATTATTATATAACTGCATATGATAGATATAGATAGATACCATACTCGTCAATGTATGCAGTGTCGGATATTTCAGTTGTATGTAGTTGTATCAATTCCAAGGTTCTCAAATCGTATTCTCACAATGGAGGCCCGACAATTAGATATATTCCACAATCGCCTCGTTACATACAGATGTAAAATTATTGGCATGTTATCAAGAACAATAAAGAATAAGGTGATTTTGTAATATTTTTATGTAATGTTAACTTCAATTATTATTTTTATGTTCTTGTATTAATTATATAGCTTATAGATTTTGAATAAATTTTAATAAATTAAATTAAAAATTATATTAAAAATAATTTAATAAATTAAATAAAAAAAAAGAATAAACATCAAATTAAAAAAAAAATAGTAAGGGTTTGTTGCAAGTACAGAATCTATATCATTATCTTCGTTTTAATGTTTCATGCAACAAACTTTTGCTTGGTGAATATTTACCATGGTTCTGTTAGTATAATTTACATATTTCATGCGTAAATTTATCATATGTTTGTTTAATAAATTAAATAATCTGTCTTCCTTCATAAAATAAATAAAGTAAAATGATCCAGTCATGAGATTATTTATAAAAACATGTTGTGAAAAGTAACAATTCAATCATCTTTCTTCTTTTCCAAAGTAAATAAACATCAAATATATATTTTGATTGAACCTTAACTCTAACAAAGAGCAGTTGAATTCATTTATTGTTTCTAATTATATATTTCGTAATATGCATATATTCCTTTAATGTTATTTTTTAGTGTGTACCATCTTTTTGATTTTTTTATATTTGTATGACAAAAAAGTAAAATCGCCTACCATTGTCTAAATGAAAGGTGAAAATAAGCTCACGACGTCCCTACTTAGACCCTCTTTTAAGCAAAGGTGTGAAAAACTAAGATTCCAATGTAAATAGGGTCATACATGCTTTGAATGTGTAGCCAAGCCTATAATAAGGGCTTGGCTTTTTGTTCCCTTTTTTTCTTAAGGTCATTGTTGAAAACCTTCATGAATACGAGCAAGCTTATGTAAAACAGGCGAAATCGCACGGGTGCAATTTTCATGCCAAAGCTGAGAGTATTTCGCTTAAAAATGTTGCTATATTTGAGTATCAAGAAAAATTTTATAGTCACACCTTCGATTTAAGATTATATTATACCTTTAAGATCTATGAATTTAGTAAAACTTTCGTATTGAATTTTTTATTTATAAAAACTACTGTAAGTTAAATAATTACTTTTAAAAACCGTATTATCGTTTAACAGTATTCTCTTTTGACTTCCCCTCTGGCGCAATGCTGTGAGTACTCTTCACTCATTTGCATAGTTTATGAGTTTCATTATTTAGAACAATTGTATTTCCTAATATATGTCTACATCTAAATTAGTGAGAGACTTCTGGTTGTGACTAGTTACCATCTTGCCGGTAAAAGAAAGCGGTCAAAGAAAGGAATTGATTTACTATACGGTGCTGAATAGAAACAATTATTTCCAGGTTAGCCCGCTACCATTTCAGAATATTTTGTCACAGCCAAGAGCAAACCTATCAAGCAATAAAGAAATAGATAAGGAATATACTTTATATTACTTATTATTTTTATTGCGTGACAGCAAAAATAAAAGGGCAGGCAATTTCTTCGTCATCTGGTACGAACTAAAACGCTTTAACTAAACATTAACATTTACTGGCTCATTATCTTTGAAGTGTTTTATCTGAACTTTCAATAGGTAGTGCTGTACAAGTTTTGGTAAATGAATTGAATTAAAGCAATGAAATAATATTTTAAAATCTGTGTAAATATTGACTGCCGAACAAGTTTAAAAATCTGCTTAAACAGGATGGATAAAAAAATGAACTAGCTATATTGGAGTATCGATATATTGTAAATAAATAAACACTTATTAATACTTCTGAGCCTTTCACTAATAGGAGAGAGGGTTTTAGAGCATAGACCCAGCACGCTGCTCCACTGAGGTAAACCAAGCTACACGTATCCTAGAATAATTACTCACGGGATATGCAAGTTTCAGCGCGTTGATTCCTTCGTCAATAAAAACACAATGTTGGAATGTAAGGAAGAATCAGGGACGTACGTTTTATATACAGAAATTTAAAAATTTAGTTTATATGTCTTTTATATTTTTATCTTGTGTGCAATAAAGTGTTTCCTCTCTCTCTCTCTCTCTCTCTATACGCTGCCTGTCTAGGATTCAAAATCGGAATATTTTGAAACCAGAATCCACGTAATTGAGTGATAAATTGAGGTAATCATGGCTTTCGGAAAGTTCGTAGTAATTGAAAAGTACGCCACTATTATCATGTTTATCCTTACTCCCAAAAGGAATTGCAACATTTCATTTGCAATCCTATACTAGAGCTTGCCGCAGAGCTATTTTCGTGAAATCTCAAAATTTATACCTATGAGTATCTTCTAAATCTTTGGTTAGCGCAAAGTGAAATTTATGGAATAAAACGATACGGTCTATTTGTTTGTTACGATGTGGCTATTTCATATGTTTTCCTTTTGGGGTGCTAGCCAAATGCAGTAAAAAGTTTAAAGTTTAAATGGCTAATCTACCAATTTTTAAATACACAAAGTTTTAGATAAATTTATAATTGGAATTTAGTTAAGATTATCTGTAAAGTAAATAAAATTAAATATTTTAATTAGTATAATCTTCTGTAGTAATGTTACGAATACGAAGTAAATTTGCCATTTTGAAACGAGTTTACATATAAATTGATGATTCAAATTTTATGCGTTTTTGAATGTGTGATGGTTTTTTTTTATGTTGTTTATGGCATATTTTTAAGTATTTTCCTACCAGGATATCTCAGGATTCCTATCAGGTATATAACAGGTTGTATACGAGTTATATGCACATAAGTAAAAATAATCCATCTATACTATATATTGCCTCATTAGTCTAGTGGTTAAATTAGTTATGTTGTTTGTGTTCTCCACCCCCGTGGCTCAGAGAGCACGTTAAGCCGTCGATCCTGCGCCTGATCTTTTTGTGATCGTGTCGGATTTTAATCACATCAGACTATGAGCCTGAAGGAATAGAGGATGCACTGGTGTACTATGCCGCCAATCCGCAGTGGAGCAGCGTCCAATAACCCTCTCTCATGTCATACTTACTTACTACATATTGCAAGTTACAAAAAAATATTTATAGGTGCATAAGTAGGATAATTCAAAATCATGATTACTAATTTTAGGCAGAATATTATCTTACAACAAATATTTAGACATATCAGAAAAAAAATTATCGTAAATTTGCCTCCAAGGGAATCTAGCACCACCGAAGTAGGTTCTCACACTATTACGCCAGCGAAGCCGTATCGCTATATACCTATTATATATCAATAAAAAATCTAATTATTAACATAGAAACGATGGTATATAACTTTCATTATATTTAAAAAGAGATTGTAAAAAAAATTTACATTAACATTTCCTCAGAGAGAAATAACATCAAAAACTTTTGTATCCAAAACGACCAAGATATGTTCCATCTGCTCTGAGTGTACAAAAAGAGAGTTCCTGCAAACATCTTACCTTGTTAATCACTCTCCTAATTAATTAAAAAGCTAGACTAAGACTAAAATATGATAAGCATTTTGAACATCTATAACGAAGTTTCACCGTATTTTCTGAAATTAAAAGGGTACTCGAGAAATTTTCTCATATCTAAAATTTATTATAAAAGTCCTCTGGTAGAAACGTGAAAAACTTACAATTGCTCATTATTTCACCAGGGAATACAAAAATATTTTTAAAATATTTCTTATAAAACGTAAAATTTATGTAAGTAGCTCATTAAATTCTACTTTTCAACGATCATTAGAATTATTAATATACACAGCCAGAGTGAACTGCCTCATTGGTCTAGAGGTTAGCATGTTCGACTACAGACATGAGGTCGTGGGTTCTAGTGCTGGATCGGGCCAATTCAAAAATCAATATTAAGTTTCCTTTTACGATTTTCTCAATATTTGCCCGAAGTTGGGAAGTTGGCGGTGTGATCCACCCTCGTGCCTCGGAGAGCACGTTAAGCCGTCGGTCCTGCGCCTGACCTCTCTCCGGTCGTGTCGCATTCCCGTCACATCGGACTATGAGTGTGAAGGAATAGAGAGTGCACTTATGTACTATACCTGCCAAACCGCAGTGGAGCAGCGTGGTGGGTCTATACTCTAGAAACCCTCGCTCCTCGGAGTAAGGAGGCCTGTGCCCCACAGTAGGAGGTTAAAGGGCTGCTACTTACTTTTTTAATATTTTACACCGGAATATTTAACGGAACAAAAAAAAAAGGTTCGATGTCAGTATCATAAAGGGTTACGACACTGATATCAAACTTATTTTTATGTTCCGCTTAATATGTCGGTGTGTATAGTAAAACGAAAACAACTTCGCTTTCTCTTTTCTATCTGAAGTTTGATCCGAGGTTGGGCAATTTTAGAAACTTATATCCATGAATAAAGTGGATTTTCTTTTTAGTAAAAATAAATGCATATGAATTAATTTATCTTTTTGTGGCGTCATAATAATTTATTAAATATGATGAGTATTTTCACGAAACTTGTCAGATGTAATTCAATTTCTTTCTACTAATATCTGAAAGGACTGTACAGACTTTGCCGAGGCTTAAACCGAAATAAAAGTATATTAATCATTACATACAGTACATTTTATTTTGAAAATTGTAATCGAGGGGTGTGCAAATAGAACGAACTTACGAATTATTCGTTTTGAATCGAATGTAAATATTCAATTCCAAACTCAAATCGATTAATTCGAAAAATTTTGAATAATTCGAAACTCGAATCAAAATTTTTCCGATTAAATTATTAGTGAGTTTTCGAGTATTTTCAATTCAGGGTTTCTTATGTTCTATATTTAAAGACTAAATAAATTTTTATATTTTTTAAACCATGAAATATATTTACGCAAATATAGTTTTTTATTTTAAAGAGAATAAAATAAAAATTGTATTTATCCGATAATATATAATCAGCTGAAGTACAAAGTAGTCCTAAATATTTTAAAGTCGAATATTTCGATACACGATTTAAATTATTTAAATAGAAACAACTGAAAATGTAGAAATATTTAATTAATTCGCGAATTATTCTGCTCTTTGGAATTAATTCATTTTTTTCGAATTACTCGTGGCTCGAATTATCCGTGGAATGTCGAATAATGCGAAAATTCGAAATATTCGATTCTAATTTCGAATCGAATACTGATATTCTATTCGAACGATATTCGCACAATCTTAGTGAAAACCAGACTTTATAAGTAATAATACATCTATAGGAATGTATGACTAGGTTTAGGAGTATAGTGAATAAATTAAAGTATTGTGGTTATTCGACTAGTATATAGCCTTGCCATGCAGCTTGCAACCAGCTCTTATATGTAATTCCCTTAGAGCCTTGGACAGAAAGTCTTGCATAAATACCTCAAACTATTTTAGTATAATTATGATGGTTATATAGTTTCATAAAAAACCGATGAAACTACTCGATAATTCATTAAGAAGCTCAAATATCGGCATAATACTCACACTTGTCTTTTTAAAAGTGCAGCAGTCACGTCTTTTGCATAAAGCGCTTCTATATGCATATTTTATCTTGCTTTTGTCTAGACTTTCCTTAAAAGGTTCTCTAAAAATGGAACGTTTCTCTATTGTTCAGTATTCATAAGACGCTATTTGTGAAAGATAGTCATGCCATAAAGTGACATACAAATTGTTTTATTAGCTTCACAGCTTACTAGGAACTCAAATTTTATGAAATTAGTAATTTCCAGACATTTTCCGCTGTTGAAGAACAGCGAAAATGTCCGATAATAAAACATTCAACCGAACTAAAGAAATAACTTCGAAGTCATTCATAAATTCACAACAGCTTAAGTGTAAGTCAAAGTCAAAATATCTTTATTCAAGTAGGCCTCTTACAGAACCTTTGAATCGTCAAATATCGATTTTTCCATATTATTTAAATGAATGACTGATGAAAACATTAAAAAACGACTTACAATCTAAAGTTACGAGGGTTCCTTCGTGCCCTGCTCTGCCCTGTCCTGAGAGGAGCCCAGAACAAATCAGTCAAGTATTTTGTATTTTTTTCACTATCACCATTATAACATATATATTTTTATTTTTTTTTTCATTTCAAGATATATATGGAGCAATTCATTCAGTCCCACGCTTTTTTGTCTTCTAAGTATTTCTTCAGATAATAGAATGATTTCTATATTAGCTTTCTTTTAATGAACGGTTTTAATTTACTCAGAGACATCTTTGTAACTACTTCTGGGAGCTTGTTATAGAAACGTATACAGTTACTCTTGAAGAACTTGTCAAATTTATGTAGCCTACTAGAATTTACAGCAAATTTAATATAGCATAGCTGACTCGAGTAACATCACCTACGTCACATAAAAGACAAATACGATTAGGATGAGAAAAACATTGATTGTCATAAAAATTTTATGGACAGTCATAAGATTTTAAAATGATAGGCATAAGTTACTGTTGAAAATTTTCATAAACTTTTAAGACGACCAATTCTGTCATACATACTTGTTACGTAAATTTAACCATTTAGGCAGAACACGCAATAGAAACTCTCAAAAGATATAGCATATATATATATGTCGGAATGCAGTAGTCTGTGGAACGCTAGCGCCATTTATATATCGGTGTGGGGCAGAGTCAATAAGTGGCAGTCCGGCGCGCGTCACTCGGCAGTTCTCGGGTGACGGACAACCGGTGCGGTCGACTTTTGAAACTGTCGCGTTCCTAGCTATTAGTATTAATGAGTTTGTGTAAATTGACATCGGGGAACATTAAGTGGTTGAACATTATAATCCGAGTCATTA
>JACTOM010000162.1:0-14183 GCA_015832385.1 Elymnias hypermnestra | reverse complement strand
AAGTCGTCTGCGTACCTGATTACATTCACTCCACTTCTGATTTTTCCTCTTCTTTTGCTACCTAATTTACCAAAGCGACTTTCTAATAACTGTTCAAGACCATCTAAGGTAAAGTTAGCTAGTATTGGAGAAATTATACTTCCTTGCGGAGTGCCAGCAGTTGTGGGATACAGAGTTTTCGATTCTAGGAAACCAGCTTTTAACCATCTATGAAGAATTTTCTTTTCCATAGGAATATGCTTCATAAGCCATTCATGGTTAATGTTGTCAAAGCACCCTTTGATATCACCTTCTAGTATCCATTGTGGTCGATTGCGTCTTGCCAGTAATAAGTGACAAGCAGCAATAGCATCCGCGCAGGATCTTTTAGGTCTAAAGCCATAGGAGTGACGATCACTGATCGTTTCAGCTATCGGTTCCAGAGCAAACAGATATAATGCTTGCATCGCTCTATCTTTTATCGTGGGTATACCGAGAGGCCTTCTTTTGCCATTAGATTTACTGATATAAATTCGTTTGAGCGGAGAAGGTTTATATCCTCTTTGTTTTAACAGCTTTATTCCTTGAAATTTAGCATTGCAAGTTGACCATAGTTGACGATCTACACCTGCTGTGGTTTTTCCTTGGTTTTCAGTTACTCTCTTAACAGCCAAAGCTTTTCCGCTAAAAGAGCGTGTGAGAAGATGTTGTAAAGCTTTTACCTTACCCCATCTTCCTTCTTGGACAGCCTTAACAATACGTCTTTGTAGCCTCACAATAACTTTCTGGCATTTCTTCCATGGCAATTGCTTCCATGCTTCAAAGCTTTCGGTAGATGCACTTACAGGTTTACTTGTAATCATCTGCTTTCCTACCTTAAGTGGTTAACAAAGTTTCTTGTCACGAGGGACCAAATGGAAGTCTGCTCGTTTTCACGCGAATTAATGTTACAAATTCTATCCATTTCGTTACAAAATGGCATTCGCTTTCTCCATTCTCCTTTACCTGCACTTCCATCAGCATTCCTTGCGGTTTGCTTGCCATGTAGGCGAAAATACAGGCTTACCCTGTTTCTCCAGTCATACAACAGTGGGTTAGGTGGCTTCTCTATACCGGTGGAGTTATTATTTGCGTACATCTAGAAATGAAAAATGTAACTTATCCACATTACCTTTTGGTCAGAGCTTATCAGCATCTTTAGCTCTTTCATCGTATCGGTACTTATAAAGCTTCACTTACGTTCACCATACCACTAGCCTAGCCCTCCAACCACATGATGCTTGCAGTTTATGCCCCTCTCACGATTGAGCATCTTCTTTTTCAAGAGGAGGTTCATTGTCCGCATCGCTTGGCACCAACCGGTTGCCCGATTCGCACTGATGCGTAGACTCAGACGGCAAAACATCTGGTTTAATAAGTTTTAGAATCCTTTCAGTTTCTTTCTGAATGAATTCCTCTCCTTTTAAACAATATGACCGAAGACTTTCAGGTCGCACCATTCCAGTAATACCTGTAATATCACTAATAACACTACGTAATTGAATGTTCATTTGAATTAATGCCTTTTGCATACGTAGTACATGCGTAGCAGCACTTTTAATTAAGGTATCACGTTGTCTAATGTAACTACGTAATACGCATATCTGATTCTCTGGCCTAAATGATCCTTAGACCTGCTGCGAACCAAGCGATAAAAAAAGGAAAGGAGGGTGAGTAAAATCAAGGTTAACTAAAAGGAGTGCTTAAGATTCACAATACCAGCAATAATATTGAACCTCAGGTTATATTTTTTCTGAAAATTGCGATAAATATTCGACATAATCTTAAATATCTTTATTCCTCGGATCTTATTTTCTACTCTCATTCCAAATGATGCTAATCTTCTATTATGCTCTTTCTGCTCTGGAGTTAATGGCTTTTTACGATACTTTTTATATGGAATTATAACATTGCTTTGCAATTTTTGCCAACCTTGATATCCAGAATCGGCATATTTTATGCTATCGAGTGGTAGATATTTTCCTTGTTTCCTTATGCGAAAATCACTAATTCTACCACGATATAACTTTGACACTGATAAAATTCTTCCTCCTTCTTCGAGAATAATCTCAGTTTTCATAGTGTTGGTTCTTTTTTTTCCTGAATATGATTTCTTCCGTTTTTTACTATCTTCTGGTCTCTGTATTTGCTGTTCTGTAACATCNTTTTACTATCTTCTGGTCTCTGTATTTGCTGTTCTGTAACATCAGCCAGAATTTTCAGTATTTTTTCTGGTGTCATACTTCTATCTTTTGTTATAGTAACTTTTTTGGCGAGTAATGGCTCTATTCTCCTAAGTAACCTACATACATTTGAGTTGTGCACATTGAATAGGCATCCTAAAAATCTATGTGTTATGTAAGTGCGATAGTACAAAATTACGCAAAACAACTTATCTTCCAGAGTTGGTTGTTTTGATCTTCTACCATGGCACTTTTTCTGTTTTTCAAGTTTTTCCCATCCAGACCTCACTTTTTCCACTACTTTTTCAAACTCCTCTTTAGTTAAACCTGTTATATTACGAAAGTTTCTTGGGTGTTTCCTCATATTATAGTAACTAAAGCTCATTTTTTACCTTACTCAATCTGCCGATTCTTCTTTTACCTCTCTCCCATCATTTTTTCAATCACCTTTTGCAGCAGGTCTAATGATGGCCATACCTTTGCCAGAGGCACGTCGAACTGCAACTCGCTCACTTAAGAAATTATCACACCTAGTTAGGTTATTAAAATCACTTAAGAAATCATCAAAGCAGCTCTTAACGCTTCATTATCAGCACCACCTGCGTCAACAACAATATCTTGATATTTCGACTGTAAAGCTCGTAATTCATTTCTAATTACTGTACCAACATTATGTTAAATACTCGTAGCATTCCTTGAAACGCAAAGAAACCAAAGTCTTTGCGACATAGATCTAGGTCTTTTTGTTTTGAACTTTCCAACATTTTATAGAACTTGAGCCTAAATGTTCCGGAAATAGCATTCCACAAAGCATTGGAATGCTTAAATACTATTGCTTTTTCTAGAGGCGAATTTTTCTCATTAGACTTTTCACAAATTACATTCAGATAGAATCGAGAATTGCCTTCATCAATTCTCTCAGCTTCAGTAATGTCTTTAATGAAAATCCTATCTACGTCAGTTCTATCCTCCATCGCCACTGAATCAGCATAAATTCTGAAAAACTGCCATGAAAGTCCAGCTATTGGCAACTTTGAAAACTGAGGTAAAACATACCCAGGTCCATGCCCTCGATCATCGATTTGGAGACCAATATTAAACTGCCCATCGATAAACAAATTATCAGATATGATAGCGCTAGTTGGATCGGCTTTCCGCTGCTCCTGAAAGTAAGGCAGGTCAGTAAAAACAATCTCAGGAGCAGCAGCATTGCCGTAACAGCACTTCAGCTCCACAATGTAACGGTCTTCAGGGTCGTCTACGTCAACGAAATAGTAGAGTTTGTGGGGCAATGCACCGTTTTCATCAAGTTGCAGAGGATTTGGTGCTGGTACGACAGTTCCTGCTTGGTTTTTGTAATAGGCATGACGAAGAGTTGTCGGACTCTTCTTGTCATAGAAATACATCCAGTAGCCAGCGGCTGGCATACCCTCTCTATTCCTAATAATGTCTTGCAATACTATACTTAGTCTGTGTCATTTCTCCCTAACATCAGCAAAAGCCAATGCACCTATATACTCAACCTACCATAATCTGTCAATATAATTCTTTATTGAAAATTTCATGAAAATATTGTATAATTGTAGAGTAGTAGAACTCGGTAAAACTCATGGCAAACGCTAATTTAGCTTTCAGTAAAGAAACTTTACAGCATCTTGCTGAATTATCTGAACTTACTAAGCAACCTGCTCAAGCATTAGCAGAAAAACTACTGAGAGAAGCAATCGAGCTTGAAATTGAAGACTTTTTAGTGTCTAAAATTTCTGATGAGCGTGATGTTGAAGGTGCAGAAATGATTAAAAGTGAGGATGTAGATTGGGATACACTATTATCTTCGTAGGAAAGGTTATTAGAAAAGACCTTCCTGACCTTCCAAAAACAATAAGACTGAGGGTTGTAAATGCGATAAATGAAAGGCTTGCAGTTGATCCAATAAACCTCGGTGAACCATTACACCACAGCTTAAAAGGACGTAGAAGGTTAAGAGTTGGTGAATACCGCATAATTTATAGAGTAAATCAATTAGAACAAATAGTGACTATCACAGAGATAGGACATAGATGTGATATTTATAAAAAATAAATATAAACATTAAATATACACTATACAGCCCTTCTTCCTGATCCATTCTTCACCTTAGGCGGCTTTGCTCAGCTCAAAAATAACCATTTTTTTGGGTACCCCCCACTATAAGTTATATTATATTATATTATTTATATATAATATAACTCATTGGAAGAGGCGACGAAAACAAGATCTTGAGTTTGAGGAGCCTCCGGTTTTAGGTGAAGAATGGATCAGGAAGAAGGGCTCAGGGTCGATGAGGACGTAAGGCCAATATTTGATTATCTCAAAGACTACAGAGACTACATCGATAAACGGCTAGCAAACCCCGACGAAATAGAGGGAATAACAACAGGAATAAAGGAGCTTACAGGTGGCTTCAAGGAAGGAGAGCTCTCTGTGCTTGCAGCACGCACTTCAATTGGCAAGACCTCAATAGCACTACACATGGCTCTAGAGGCCGCAAAGCTCTTAAATGACCACGAGTATGTCTGCTTCTTCTCGCTTGAGATGTTAGCCAATCAACTCATCAACAGAATAATCAGCATCAAAGTCAATGAGACAGTCAACACTATCATTAAAAACAAGAATATGGAGCTTCTGTACCAAGGATTGAGTGAGCTTGCTTTCTTAAATCTCCTTGTCGATAGTTCAGGAAGTATGGATTTAAATGTGCTGAGGAGAAAGATCGCATCAATCTGTGATAAACACAGCATCAAATGCATCTACATTGACTACTTGCAACTGCTTAGAGGATCAGGAAGAACAGAGAACAGAACGCTTGAAGTGACAGAAATCAGCAGAACATTAAAGAACATCGCTAAAGAATTTGCAGTTCCTGTTGTCGCGCTATCACAAATTAGTCGCAGAGTAGAAGAAAGGCAAAACAAAAGACCGCAATTAGCAGACCTAAGAGAGTCAGGGAGCATCGAACAAGACGCTGACATAGTTTTGCTGCTCTACAGAGACAGCTACTATAAAATAGGCTCCAATAACGAACTGGAGATAAACGTTGCAAAGAACAGAAGTGGCTCAACCGGCAAAGTTACAGTTCCTTATCAAGTTAATACTGGTAGGATATTAATCTAGGATTCGTAAATGTCTTTCCTGTGTTTTATTGAAACAATGGTTACTTCATATTTTGCAGCATTTACATGATACATAATACGATAATCGCCAGTTCTTATTCTTCTGTGTCCTTTGAGTTTGTAACGCAACGATTCACCAAGATCAATTGGGTTAACTGTAAGGCGTTCTTTTACTATTTCTTCAATTCTTAACTTTATTGTTTTTGGAAGAGCTGGTAGATCTTTCTTACTAACATTTTTTAGGAACTTAATCTTATAGCGCTTTAGTCCCACTTGACGTCTTTTAGATCAACTGTTTCTGCACCTGGAACATTAAGTTCAGCAGCACGTTCAATTAATATTTTATCTTCCTCATTTTCAATTGCTTCTTGCATCAGCTCCTCTACTAGCTTTTTAACGGGCTTGTTTCTTATTTTAGCCAGCCCAGCAAGACACTCTGAAATTTCACTGTTGAAAGTTACGTTGATTCCTGAATCCGCCATAAGTTTTACCGAAGTTTATCAGTAATTATACAACATTTTCCTGAATTTTTCAATAAAGATCTCTCCTAAACTTAGAAGAGATCTTTGACTTATAATAAATCTGATAACTTTGTTTGCTTATAAACAACACTTCTGTGCTTTATTGAAACAATAATTACTTTGTATTCTATAACGTCCACACGATAGACAATGCGGTAATCATCAACTCTTACCCTTCTGTGTCCTTTGAAGTTACCATATAACGGTTTACCAAATTTCATTGGATCAACTGCCAGTCGCTCTTCTATGGCTTTTATGATACTTGACCTTATTTCTTTTGAGATGCGTGGAAGATCTTTCTTAAGAATATTTTTTGAATAGATAATATCGTATTTGAGCTTATGCTCCATCTTTTAGAACTGTATTCCAGTCTATGTCCTTACTTCTAATCATATCCATATCTGGAGTATCACATTCATCAACAATTTGAGATAGTGCAATATCTTCCACTTCGTCAATCGCTCTTCTAATTAACTTTTCTGCTAATTCTTGAACAGGTTTCTTAGTAGCTTTAGCTAAATCAGCAAGACACCCTGAGGTTTCATGACTGAAAGTTACATTAATCCTTGAATCCGCCATAAGTTTTACCGAAGTTTATCAGTAATTATACAACATTTTCCTGAATTTTTCAATAAAGATCTCTCCTAAACTTAGAAGAGATCTTTATGGTTAAACTACTTTGATTTGCTCGAAGTCTGTAAAGCAAAGTATGTGCTTGAATTCACGAACGAAGAAGGTAATGAACCCCCTAACTGTTCTAGCTCTCTCAGAGAAAGCTTCCCTTCCATAACAAACCTTGCGTTTTTCTCTTCCTGTGTCTCAGAAATTTTTTGATTATACTTTGAACACGAGGTACTCTCATCATTTCTTTTAAAATCTTTCATAATTAAACCCTTAAAGCTATAAAGAATACTAAACTAGTATACAGTAAAACATAATACTTTGGCAAGTTACTATCCCAGTTGATTTAGTGTTTTCTCAGATATTAAACCTTTTTTAAGTAATAATGTATTTTTCACTTCTCTTAAATCTGTAGAAGGACCTCCAAGTTGATCCACAACTTCTGAAATATCCCATTTAGTCGGATCTGGCATATGCGGTAAAAGCCTTCCCCATGAACCTCCTAATTGCTCTAACTCTTTTTCAGGATATTTTTCCTGCTGCACCTGTGAGCCCAATTCTTTAAGTGCAAACCTTGCCTCTGGACTTTTTGCTATAAAATCCTCTACTTTATTAGCTCCTTCAGATAAAAGCTTTACCTCCTCAGAACTTTCTTGTTGCAATTGTGACGCTAACGCTTCATACAAAGGCTTTGCTTTACCTTGAGGACCTAATATTACCTCTGTATTTGCTTGCAACTGTTCTTCAGTAATACCATTTCTTTCAATAAACTCGACAGGCTTGTCAGAATGAATAAGAACTTTGATCTTACATTCTTTTCCTTCAACTTCCCAATTTATAGTCATTTCATATGAATCATGAGCTACCTCATATATTCTTGTTCCATCCTCACAAAGGGACAAACGTATTCCTCTCGTTTTATTATCGTCAGGAGAGCAAAGAGTAACTGTTGTAATACCTAGTTCATTGCATGATTTACCACTCAAAAAGTCTAGCAAGTTGATTTCTTTTTTACCTTCAAACCACTCAAGCCTTATGGAAGGAAAAGCAACTCCATTTTCATCTACATGTTGTTCAAGACATAAAAATTTTAGTTTTAAACCGCTATCTTTTATTTTTCTTAATACTTCTTTTTTTGTTTCATCTGTAACAAATCCCGTAATTATAGGACGTTTACGATAATTCATATCATACAATTTGCCATTGCCCAGCATATCAACATGAAAATAACCAGAAGAAAATTTCTCCCACGAATCCTTATCTGAAAAGTGATAGCCATGTGTATTACCAGGAATAAAGTCACTTACAGAATTTCTACTAAAACCCTTATCAAGAAAAAGTGGAACTAAAGTTTCCCCAAACTTCTTTTTACTTGACCAAATTGATTTTCTTAAAGCATTTAACATACTAACCCCCGTATTTAATGCCACAATAAATTTATTATGACATTACGGAATATTCTAAGTCAACCCTTTAACTTTAAATTTTTATGATAAATAACGAAAAATTAATATTCTTTACATGGTATAGAATATGCTATAGCATACCATTTCTAGTAGAAATCAAGCTTAAAATTTAAGGGAATTTGTGTAAAGGGCACCTCTGCCCTTTACACTCATTTTATTTTTTAGTAGAATTCAAGCGCCAACAAAAAAAACTACTAACATCCTATGAAAGGAAATCAAAATAAAGAGTACCAAAACGAAAAAAAGAGTCAAGCAAAAAAAAGCTTGACTTCGCATCATTATGTCTATCACAACTTCAGCATACGAGGAAGCATTCACATAGTTAATGTAAACAGCAAGCATGTGCAGGCGCAAATAGGCTCTAGAAGGCGAATAAAAGCGCGAGAGAAGTCAATTGAGCGCAAACTTCCGACGAGAACTTTCGACGATGAAACGCGTCTCACTGGCAGTGAACTACTGCAAGTTTTAAAAAACAAGGAAGTGAGATGGTTTAAAAATGGCACTTCTGTTCCTCCGGAACATAGTACTTATCTTTTAGAGGCTTTTAGTCCACACAAAGCAAAGAAAATTTTTTCCAGTTCAGCGCAAAAAGCGGCGGAAAAATACTTTGTCAGAGTAGTAAAAGAGAAGTTTCGCGATTTAAAAACATCGAAAGCACCGGATGTGCTCGCAATTAGAGAGAAAGCAATAGAAAAAGTTCTGAAGAAGTTCAAGAATCACTGTGAATTTATATCAATAAAGGTATATATTTGTAATTTATTCATCACCTTCGATGAACATCTCTACAGCAAGATGAGCATGAAAGAAAAAGTGGACCACCACATAGATTTGATAATAAAAAACACAAGTGAAGAGAGAGAGGAAGAGCTGCTGAAGAAGGGAGTAGCGCCAGAGGAAGTATATCAAATATTCAGAACGGTCCAGGGATCGAATCTGTATCGCATCAGGCTGCTGAGCGAGCGAGGAGGAGCTTCTCTTGAGATATACATCAGGAAAGAGCTGCAGCGCCGGCTAAAACTTCTTTTCAACAGGTTCAAAGATAGAATGATCAAAATAGGTGTCGACACGGAGAAAGACTTTTTCTTGATCGCGCGCCGGCATTTTTCGTTTTTATTCACGAAGAAATACGTCAAAAACAGAAAGAAAGTAATGAGGGAGGTAGAATATATACTATCTTGCCTTAGAGAAAATCCGTTTGATGTTCTGAAAGATTACGACAAACTCTGCGAGCTACAAGGAGTTGGGCCACCTGGATAAAAACTAAAAATGGTAAAGTTTCGCCCCGAAGTGACCCCCTTTATGCTTAATTGAAAAAAACAACGAAAAGTGCGACAATTATATTAGTTTTAGTATTAGGAAATTGTTTTTACTTAAAAAATAGTAGAATAAAATCCTTTCATTTTTCTTTAATTTTAAAAAAGTTATTCACAATACAATATATAAAAGCTTATATTATAGTTTTTATAGTATATTCTTATTAAAGAAGTCGAAAGTACCCCTATATTATCACTATAAAGGAAGAAAGAGTTATAGAGAGGTTATTCACAGTTTAAGTACTTTCTTATTGCTTCTACTATGATAGCAGTGCTACTAGTTTTAGTTTCAAATGCTATTTTTCTTAATTCCTGATGCAAATTAAGCGGCAATCTTACCGTAAGTCTATGCGTTTGCTCCATTTTTTTTATGAAAGCATTTGCCCATTGATCATCCCTTGTACAACCTATCGTAGAGTTACTAGGAGTTTCATCCAATCTGCTTTCTGAAACCTTGGGAATCCTTTTAGACATTAACTTGGACATTTAAAACCTCTTTGTAAACAGACTCCATTTCCTCAATTGCCTTTGTATCGGCTGGTTTATACTCAACAATAGCCATACCTTTGCCAGAAGCACGCCGAACTGCAACTCGTTCACTTAAGAAATTATCACACCTCGTTAGGTTATCAAAATCACTTAAGAAATCATCACAGTCTTCGATTTCTTTTTTAGCTGTAACTGGATTAGTACTCACTCTATTAAGTAACACTTTTGCGCTTAGATTCCCTGGAACACTAGCAACCAAGTTGCTCAGAGTTTCAAATGTCCACATATCAAACTCAGAAGGAACAATAGGAAATATAGCTAAGTCAGCTAATGACAAAGCAGCTCTTAACGCTTCATTATCAGCACCACCTGCGTCAACAACAATATCTTGATATTTCGACTGTAAGGCTCGTAATTCATTTCTAATTACCGTACCAACATTAATCGTTCGTTTGTCTAGGACCTTTTGACTACTGCTAACTCTTAGTAAATCACTATTCTCATCTCGACGAGAAGCCCACAGAGTAGCTGTTCTTTGAGGATCAATATCATAGAGAAGAACATCCACTTTTTTGATAACACGCATCGTTGTTATATTTGTAGCTATGGTTGTTTTTCCACAACCACCTTTTTGACCACCAACAACTATCAACATAGAAGACCTTCGAACTTTAATCTCACTATGATGTCAATGTGTCAATGTGTCAATGTGTCAGTATGTCAGTATGTCAGTATGTCAGTATGTCAGTATGTCAGTATGTCAGTATGTCAGTATGTCACAAAGAAGAAAAAGAGGATTATTCACTGAATAATCAACAATTCTGTGAATAACTAAAGATCACAAACACTCAAACAAGAAAAAGGTGCTTTTGCTCGAGTGTTTTTAGCACCGTTCTCCAAAAACGTCTTAACTACCTGTCTACTTTTTCTGGGTAAGGTTAGTGTTTAAAAAGGAATTTCGTTTAACGATGTAACATTTTTTTATTCTGATAGGGCAGCATTAAATAATGTATCATTTTCTATAGAGGTCGGCCAATCAGTATCAATTGTTGGACCATCTGATAGTGGAAAGAGCACCATTTTAAAGCTTTTGCTCCGTTTTTACGATCCAAGTAAAGGCAGCATTACTGCAGGATTACTATCGATGGGCATGACATCAAATCAATTGCGCTAAATGACCTCCGGTCATTGTTTGGTTTAGTACCACAAGATCACATGATGTTTTCTTGTTCAAGAATGGAAAATATACTATATGGTAAACCTGATGCTGAATATGAAAAAGCAAGGCAAGCAGCTGTCAGTGCGTATACGATGGACTGTATACAAAATTGGTGAAGACACAGTAGAAATTGAAAGGAAGTCTCTGTTGGCTGGTATATTATATCTGACATTCTAATTATTATTTTTTTTACCAAATTATTCTATAATAAGAATATATTATTTTAGGAGATTATTATGTACTACAATTACCTACCTAATATGGGACACTGTGGCTTCCCTGGGGTTATTCCACAATACCATCACCTCCCTTGCTGTGAGCCATCTTCTACCATTGTTAACATAAATATACCGCCTTGTCCGGGTGGTGAACCTGAACCTGAACCTCTTAATCTCGATTCTCTTACAATAGGAGTTGACAAAAATGGTGAGATGAGAAATACTTCTACTGGTGAACTTACTGGATTAAAACTTAAAGACTGTATCGAAACTATAAGTTCAGCTAAACACAATCTTAAAATTGATGGAAAGGGTAAACTCGAAGGAAAATGTGAAGAGGATAGATGTCAAAAATGCGTAGATGCAATCAATTCCGCCGTAATAGAGACAAAAAAAGAAAATGAAGAGAAAGTAGATAAAGACCAAGAAACTCCAAATCCAGAAAATCTGTACTTTATGGATGCACAAATACCGGTAGAAGATAATATTGCAATTATCTTCTAGAGGTATATTACAGAGGTGGATATTCATTTCACCTCTGCTTGTAATTAATTTTTGACAATCAAAATTTATTAATTGAGGTGCACAATGAAAAAAAATAACTTTTCTTATTTATTTCAGCAAAATAAGAACTATATAAATTATTGGCCATTTGGAGTACATGACACTTACAATACTCCACTGATAATCAACATTTTCAGGAGAGAAAATAATGAAGATTACAGAAACAATAAAGATATTAAGAAAAACAAAATACAAGAGAAAATAAAGAATAAGATAGACCCTAAACATGGTAAAGGCAGTGATGGTGACAAGGATAGCTATGATAAAGAGGGTTATGATAAGAATGGCTATAATAAAGAGGGTTATGACAAGGGTGGCTATAATAAAGAGGGTTATGATAAAGAGGGTTATGATAAAGAGGGTTATGACAAGGGTGGCTATAATAAAGATGGCTATAATAAAGATGGTTATGATAAAGATGGTTATGATAAAGATGGTTATGATAAAGATGGTTATGATGAAGATGGTTATGATAAAGAGGGTTATGACAGGGGTGGCTATAATAAAGAGGGTTATGATGAAGATGGATACAATAGAAGAGGTTATGATAAGAATGGATGCACTAAGAATAATCAGTGCAGAGGACATAGTGATTTCACTTCTGATGAGTCAGAGGTATTAAATACTCCTGAGAATATTGGGAAAGAGTTCCCTTATAGTGTTGTTGATAGTCAAAAAGAGATTTCTTTTTACTATAATTGCAGTAATGACCTAGTGTGATACTTTATCGATTTCACATTGAAGAAATGGCATTTTTTTGAAAAAAGATAGGTAACATAAAATGTCTTTATAAATGTTTTATGGCTTTATATAGATAATTATGTTTGTAATTGTTAATTAATTTTGTAGTTTATCCAGAAAGTAATACTATGTTGAAAAATTATCCTAATAAATATAGCAGAGGTGATGCTTGTTGTCTGCCATTTGGAGTATGTGATATGCCAGTAGTGGTTAATATTTCCGAAGAAGAATGTAAAAGAAACAGTAGGTATAGATGTGATAATGAATGTATTGAGCATGAACTGGAGAAGAAAATAAAGCGAGAAGTAAAGAATCAGATAAGTCATAAACAGAAAGACAACAGATTATAATGCACCCCATAAACTAGACCAAAAAAAAATGGTTGATCCGAGTAGGAAGGTAAAGGGGTAAAAGAATGGCAACAAAAAAATATGAACCAGAGTTAAAAGCAAAGATAGCTTTGGAAGCAATAAAAAATCAAAAAAGCACAGCTGAGATATGTAGTGAATATAAAATACCATCAACAAATCTATATGATTGGCGTGATAGAGTATTGGCAAGGTTAAAAGACCTATTTGTTGAAGAAAGTGAAAGTGCGAGAAAACAAAGAATCTTAGCGCAAGAAATAGAAAGTTTACATAAAGTAATAGGAGAATTGACAGTGGAAAATAGTTATTTGAAAAAAAAATTACTGAAATAAGCAAAAAAGATAGAGTAAGGTTTATAGAAAAAGATTCTGATCTGTCAATTAGGAAACAGGCTGACTTACTGGAGATTTGCAGATCTAGCTTATATTATAGGCCTATAATTAATAACGAAAGTGAAGTAGCAAATTTGATTCAAGAAGTATATTTGGCTTCTGATTGCCGTTATGGATATCGTAAAATTACTGCTGAAATCATAGCGAGTGGGGTAGTAGTCAATCACAAAAAAATCTTAAGAATTATGAAAAAAATGAAGATTAGTGGGCTGTATTGTAGAAAAAGATGTAATACAAGTATTAAAGAAAAAAAGCATAAAATATATCCTTATCTACTCAAAGATTTGATTATTTGTAGAGTTAATCAGGTATGGGCTACTGATATAACATATATTATGGTAGAAGGTAAGTTTGTCTATTTTGTGGCAATAATGGACTTGTATAGTCGCTATATTATTGCTCATTCATTATCACCATATCTCGATGCTGGATTTTGCCTTTATACTCTCAAAGAAGCTCTAAAACAAGGTAAACCTGAGATTTTTAATAGTGATCAAGGGGTACAGTTTACTTGCTACAACTTTATTACGGAATTAGAGCATGCTAATATTAAAATCAGTATGGACCATAAAGGACGTTGCTTCGACAATATATTTGTTGAGCGCTTATGGAGAACTTTAAAGCAAGAAGCTATATATTATTATAGACCAAATAGTATCAGAGATTTGAATCTTATAATAAATGACTTTGTTGGTTGGTATAACTATAGAAGGCGACATCAGACTCTAAATTATAAAGTTCCTGCTGATCTTTATTATCATAAACAGTAAATGAATATATTGATAAATACTTTAAATGTGTGTCGACGTATTTATCAACATATTCATTTTAAAAATCGGATCACTTTAAAAAAAATGGTCTAGACAAATGGGTGCACTATAGTGGTTTTTCCTTGGTTTTCAGTTACTCTCTTAACAG
>JACTOM010000161.1:0-15076 GCA_015832385.1 Elymnias hypermnestra | reverse complement strand
TTTGGAGGGTTTTGGTCATAGTCTTCCACGGTGACCAGCTGGGTTGGAAGACTTTTTGTGTTTTTTAATAAGGTTCGATTGTTTTTGGTAGTCGTGTGTAGAGGAGGGCTTGGTTGTTATGCATTTTTATTCACTGTATTTTTATTAGTCAGAAAATTCAACATGTTTGGTTTGACGACTCTTTCGGTAACACTATTCGACTTCGTGACCTTTGTTTTGGGGCCAAACTGTTGTTTCTTATTTTTCTTTGTTTGTCTATTATTATTAGTTTGTCATATTTTATTATGGCAGAGTTTCCTTTTCCTCTCTCAATCTTTATTTGTTCTTGTAGTTCTTTTCTTTTATTTAATACGTCGCGCGGATAGTCTTCTTTTATATAGTATATAGTATCTTTCAGTGTAATTTTTTATTTGAATATATCGATTTTCAATCCTAGATTGGAAAATGTGACAACAATTGGTCTAGGTCTTTATCCTTTTTTACCGATTCTCTTTATTTCTTGTATGTCTCTTCTTCTTGGTATTCTAATTTTGTTTGAAGATTTTCATATTTTTCTTCTAGTGTTCTGAACTTTTCTTCTATAATATTGTTTATATTTTGTGTTACCTGTTCTGTCACTTTTTCTGCGCTTTTTTGTATGGTGTTTTTTTGTTCGTCCAACTCTTTTTGGATGTGACGAAGTGCATTCATAATGTCTTCCATATTTTATCAGATTGTTTGAACGAATATATCTTGGTGGTTATTAAAGCCACTGGTGGTGGTATCTAGTAGTCTCTCTATGAACTATTAATTTTGTTCCGGATAGTGACCTCTGTCGGATTTCGTATGAATTAATTAGAGTGTCACAGGTATTCTATCGATGGAGTTTTGTGTGCTGACTTTTGATTGTAGTGTCGGGTATCAACAGATGGCGCTGGTTGCAATTGATTTGTTGATAAAATTGTCGAATCATCCAGCACAGGTATAGGTTATTTATTTGAGATATGTAAATAGTCCGTAAAAGTAATTTAATATCTGCACTTTGTCACTTCCTAACGGAAATTAGTACGTACTTTTTCGTATTTATTGACCGTTTGTTTTAATAGCTGATATCTTCACAATTTAAGTTATTCACTAATTTACAGGCAGTAAAATTATTATATCACTGTGTCCACAATATATGTTGCAATTCGGTTATTTATACGTCCGTTGTACTATATTTCTTCACTATTTGAACACTGATTTTATTTTAAATTCGTAAAAATACACAGAGCTAATGTTGGACTTGGCACAGTACCGCCCTCCCGTTCAATGGGAAATAACAAACAAAAATAAATTTCATATAAATAGAAAGGTTTATCTCTAAAAAGAGATTTCTTCCAGAAACCCTTTGATATGGGAGAGAACTTAATTGAGATGTGGCGCAGGTACCATATTTTATGGATATTTATGGTTATTATAAAAGGAATGTCACCATTTATTGTCCTTTTTCTTTTCCACGATATCTCTAATTCAAAGGTTACCTGGAAGAAATTGCTATTTAGCGATATGGCCAAGTGTTTTTTGTATATATATTTCTTGTCGTCGTCTTCGCTACAACCGATGGACGTTTGATGTCCACAAGGCCCAAGGGCTACCGGCGACCCTTTTTATGCCGTCGGGCCACCTTGTGGGGGGTCTCCCTATACTGCGCCGCCCGGTGCGGGGTCGCCACTCCAGCACCTTTGGGCCTCAACGTCCATCGGTCTGTCGGACTATGTGCCCCGCTCATTGCCACTTAAGGTTCGCGATTCGTAGGGCTATATTGGAGATTTTGGTTCTGCCACTGATCTCCTCATTTCTGATTTGACCGCGTAGAGAAACTCCCAGCCTAGCCCTCTCCATAATATCAGCGGGCGATATTTCTTGGGGTTTACAATAACAGTTTTCTCTCTTTCTTAACGAACTGCTTCCAATCGTTTATATTTGACTTCTAAATGCAGTTCTACGATGCAAGTAATACACAATAATTGCAATGATTCTAATTCATCATCATGTGATTCATAATACCCTCATCTCGATTGTCCTTTTTAGATTCTAACTAGTGATACAATTGTAATACCAACATTTCGAGAGATACATTGCCATTTATATAATTATCCTTCATTTTTTACAAATAAATATTGCTTATTTCGTCCATTTCCTAATTGTATTGTTCAGTAACAGATCAACTGAGACAATATTTATTAACAAATTTGGTATCGTAAAAAGTACGACATAAGTTTGCATTTAACTTTAGGTAACTTTAGGGCACGTCCGCTGGAAGGTTGTATAAATAGTATTCTTTCAAGTTTTATGACAGGCCTCATATACAAATATATAAGTTGTTGTAAACATCTCAACAATAAAGAGAAATCTATCTAGTTTTATATCTACTTAGGTACAGTTAAACCTAATTAAATACTTTAACAATATTTAAATGCTACTTATTTATATCGGTTCAGCCATATTTCCACGGAATCGGTATATATATAACTAGGACTTACTTCTGGTTGACTTGAAATTCGCCATATGTATTCCTTACGTGACGTAAACACTCAGTAAAGATAGGATTCGAGAACTACGGGAGTAAAACTACGGGGAATAGCTAGTATATATATTTGACATTTCCTTACCTCAGAAATAAAGGCCATTTCTCCACACGGTTGACAAGACGCACGTGGGAGATGTCAGGTATATCAGTGAATGTATAGAAGCATGTCACGACGAAGGTCAAGATGAGGCAGAGATTAGCCACTATGGAGAACGGTACCAGATACTTAAGATGTCGTATTTGAGTTAAAACAACTAGCGGTAATAGTAACATCCCGCAGTATATTTCCACTGAATATATCCGAGCAGGGAAAAAATAGTCGCATATCTGAAAAGAATTGAGAGATCACATTTTACTAGAGGTCGATATTTGGCCTTATTTAATTTTAATTTTAATTGTCGACCGCGTGAACAATAATCCACCACAAGTGGCACAAATCGCGGAATGCGACGTGGTCCAATCATACTTTTACCTTGGGGCTCTGCTATCTAACAACGGCGGATGCATCAGACGGATGGCGATTACAATAACAGCTATGGACAAGATGAAAAAAATATGGAGGAATCGAAACATCACTAAGACCACGAAATCCAGACTCGTGACGACACTGATCTTCCCCATATATATTATATGTTCATACGCTGCTGAGACGTTGATATTGTGAGAAGTGGAAAGACAGAAAATAGATGCTCTAGTCGCATTGGAGAAGAATGCTTGAGGTTTCGTGGACTGAGTTTCTGAGTGCAAACGCCTCGATACTTCAAGGACTCGGCATCAAGCAGCGTCTATTTTCAATAGTACAATCTCGCATCCTGACTTTGGACATGTTTCTCAATCAGTCCATCGAACGTCTCGTCGTTCAGTGAAAGGTGGAACGAAACAGACCGCGTGGGAGATCACCTTTTTTATCTCTGGGAAATGCTTTTACGCACACCGCCCAATTGGAATGTGGAAAACAAACGCTCCGACTAGTAGGGAGAGTGGGACTCACTGTCTAGCAGAATACCCACTAAACGCCAGCGGTCCCTCGTCATCCTAAAGTGGCACACCAGCGGCTCGCTTGCGCAATCCAATATGGTGTCCCGGATGAAGTCGAGTCGAGGTTCAAGTCAGTGGGAGGAGGCGCGCATAGCCGCGCCTTCTGCCCGCAAGCCTTCTGCGACGGATAGCAGGGGCGTCAGGAGCCAACTTCCGCTCCCTTTCACGAGCCTCCTTTAGCGAGATAACAGTCTCGCAAAAGAAGGCTACGGCTCTCCACCCTGCTTCACTGGCGACCATCGCACTGACTATGCAGGCCAGCAAGAGGTCAACTTCAATCATGTTCTGACCAGATCAAATCTGCTCTGGGAAGTTCGTTGAACGAATGCAGCAGGATGACCTCGAGCAGGGAGAAATGGCGATCCGTCGTCATGCGCACATCATCTGTCCATTCCGTGACTTCACAACGATCACCACCGCTGTGTCAAGGGCGTATCGGCTAAGAAGAAGAATTTAATTTAAAAGTTTGAACATTATTAGTAGCTGAAACATATGTTAACGAAATTAGTCATATTACTAGATTAAACAATGAAGAATAACAAACACTTGGAGTAAATTGTGGCACAGATAAATGAAGATAAACCAATGGAACACTTTTCACATACTTTAACTTGCGGTTGTAAAATATAAAGCCTAACAGAGTAACATATAAATAAAATGAGAATTTGTCAAAATAGAAAGAAGTATAATGTGAATAATACGATTGAATAACATTAGAAAACATAAAAAGTAAAACGTTGGTAATAAATGTTGTTAAAATCATAAGGAAACTAAATTGGATATGGACTGGGCATATAATAAGAAATAAGACGAATATGGCTATTTAATTATGTCCAAGATACGGAAAAGAGAAAGGCTACATAAATGCTGGAAAGACGATCTAAATGAACTAATGTTGAAGAGATTAGCTCTCACTAGATTTGGATGGAAATCTCTGAAGGAAGCCTATGAAAATAGACAAGCTGGAGAAGGGCAGCCATCGGTTGTTGATGCATTGTTTAATAAAGTAAACTAAGTAGTATAAGCATTAGATTTAAGATGATTGTCAAAAAATTTTCCAACAATAAAGGCTTTATTTATGTAATTAACTTTCTTTCAATACTATCATTCTGCCCTCCTCTTTTATATATCCTCTTTACGTATTAACATAAAGACTATGGTTTCCATTCCTATTAGGGCAAGCGTAGGAAATTGTATTTTCAAATATATCTAATTCTGGACTGTGTGATTCAATTTAATCTGTGATATTCCAAAAATAGTTTTTGTTATTTAATATTAAAGCCTTACTGTATTTTCTATTTCGTTTCCATAAATAGTCAGCTTCTTTACAATGAAAAGTAATTATTTCCTTTAATAGCGTTCTAGGATTCATAGGATAAAAAGTCTAATAGAATAAAGAGCTTTTGATTTGAACATTGATAGTCTATAAATACGGTTTTGGTATTCAATAATCGACTGTAATAAAGACTATCGACCACATTACGGTTTGTCGATGAACTGAAACGCTGCATAACACAAAGGCAGGTACAAATGATAGGGTCGTGATGACATCTATATCGTAACCGCAATTCGAAGTTGACGAATTGCAGGATACAAAGCCTTTCCTGAATATTGTGTATTCATAAAATTACATTAAAGGGATATTTTATGAGTCTTGATTGCGTTTTTAAAGTAAAAGGTTGGCGCAATATTGATCCATGTCATTTGTGTTTGACTAGACAGAAAACGTGATAAAGTACAGTGTAATTTTTTCAGACAATTTGTTCATTAACCGCCGAAATCTTCTTTAAATTCACTACAATTATACATTTGAATTTATTAAAAACTCGTGTTGTTGACATTATAAACAGATAATTCGTCTGGAAAAGTTTATTCAATGTTAAACACAACGCTAACCTGTTTGAAATTAGTTTGCTAGGATTAATTTAAAGCGACTTCAAATGTATACACGCGTTATGTTAACTTATAGTTACGAAGTTCCATCGCGTGAAAGACAAACATCCATTTACGTTATTGTACAAATACTCATATGGAATTGAATCTATGTATACTTCCTATCCTGTAGAAATATGGCAAAATCCGATATTCATCAGATTGGATTGTCAATCTAAACCATTGTTACATCCATCTCAACATACGAAGAATTTTATTGAAATCTGTTTAGGGGGAGTTCCATGATATACACATCTTCTTCCTCTCCCTTTGGTGTTGGCACTTCTTGTTTTTAAGCGCCAACAGCTCCTATCTCTAAAGATAAATTAGGCCGATCCAACTCCTTGTATAATGTTACTTATTGTTAAATAAACTTAAATTTTCGTGGTTTATTAACATATTGACTATTTGTACGGGTACATACCACGGTGGCGTTTTTTAATTTTGCCGAAATTTCGACCCAGTTGCACGGATCGTGGTCACGACGTTACTGCTGTGGGCGGTTGTGTCAAGCTGTCAAAGGCAGAATCTGTCTACCCTACGTCTGATCCTTTTAATTTTCACGGCACCCACATCCATTTTTCGCCATACTACACTCACAACGTCACGTTTTAATTTTGAAAAATTGCGTCGTTTGTTCATTTGGCATAACTTCACCACTGGATTCCACGTATCAGCCAGCTTAAAACCATCTTCACGATTGAAATTAGGATATTTTTTAATTTCAATGGCCTCGCGAACTAATCTCGGCATATAATGGCGGTCCGTGGAAAGAACTTTCGGGCTATGAAGTTCTATCCAGTGTTGAGTTCTCTGCTGCAAATCGGCAATGCAATATTGGCTAAATTATAAAATGGTGGTATGTACCCGTTAAAATAGTCAATATGTTGAACAATGTTGTTTACCTCGTGGAGGGCGGTCTTCTTCTTTCTCTCTTTGCCATTACAGGCGTGTTTTGATCATGTTATGCACCCTTAGATCCAGCTTTAGCAGTGGAGTGCGATAGCTATTATATTATATTGACGGACATGCTTATGCTTATTTCAGTGGTCGGCGCGTTGGTACTGGCAAGCATGGCTGGAATTACGTTCCGTATTGAAAATCAGAATCAAGTGATTTACGTTTGATTTACGACTTTTTATGGAAGATTGAATGACTGTAAAACTGTTACTAACTAGGGAAAAACTGATAAAGAAGGAATAAATAATTGTATCGAGACGATATGCTTTGCTTTTACACTCATAATAATTTTTGCGATACAGTATTAGGCCGTTGACCCGAACTGACACATTGGCTTTTATAATTTTGTGTTTCATTACTGGTTTTTTTTTCAGTAAAGTAATGTATTCTTTATGAAACTATCGTTTCATTTAAATGTACGTATGATGGAGCGAAAATAATGGTGATAAAACGTTTCAAAAACATCGATTTCTTCCCATTCCATCATCGAAGGTGTCGTTAGTAATATTGTGCTATAATTTTTGAAAGATTACCGCTTGACTAGGGTATCTCTTGATGTTTAATAGTAATAGAGTATAAGAGTAATAGGTAGCTTAACCTCTGGATTCAGACCAATTTGAGAATGCAACTTCCTAAATACGACCTGCAGAAGTCCAGGACCTCTTTTAGCGAAGCGACAAATTGTACTCGAGGCAATCAAAATGATGCTGTCTGTTATAAAGATTTCTAAGGAAGTTTATCAGTAAAGCATATTGAGTCAAAGTGAAGTGAATCTGGGCTTATTGATCATTGGAAAAGTAAAGGAAAGCTACTTTGATAAATTCAGATTGACGGATTAAGGCCAAAGGAGAATTGCATAATTCATGGTCTGTTTCAATAAAGGAGAGCTGTTATATCCGATGTGACTGATTGTATAAATTATACGATTGCCACAACTGGATCAGGATAAAGGTATAAAGGTAAGATGGCAAAATCCGTTTCTATAACCTTTATCTTTAAATCAATAGTGACCCAATATAGAGACGTTTGTTTTAGAAGAGATCCGCTTGAAAATGAAAGCGTTTTAATGGAAACTGACATAAAATTAATTGGAGGGGAAGACCAGGCTGTTTTAAATAAAGGCCAGGTCGAGATTATTCTAAACCGACGAACTTGTATGAACGGTTTGTTGAGAATGAGAGAAGCGAAAGAGATAGGCAAGGATCGTGGCAAGTGGGAGGACGTGGTCTCCGCCTACCCCAATGGGAATGAGGCGTGATGCTATTCATGTATGTACGTATTTTTATGTTTAAATATATCCGTATATATGGTTTAAACTAGCTAATCCACTAATTTTATAGTGAATTTTGTGACTAATGTTTGAAACAGTTGCTTTAATTACGACCGAACTTCCACTGGAAAATAGGTAATGTTATAAGCTTTCCTGTTTTTCCTTTGCCTATAGCTGGAACTATCAATAGTTTTTAGGATCTTTTTTATTGCTGAGAGTCTAAGATGGAAGGTGGCTAAGCTGGTAGAGTATAATTTATATCTTACGGTTTCTACACAGCATCGTCGTCGTCGTCGCTTCAACCGATGGACGTCCACTGCTGGACATAGGTCTCACGAAATGATGCCGACTAGGCCCAATCTTGTGTCGTCTGGCTCCAGCGGCTACCGGCGATCCTCCTTATATCGTCGGTCCACCTTATGGGGGGTCTTCCTACACTGCGAGGTCGCCATTCCAGCACCTTCCGGCCCCAACGTCCATCGGTTCGTCGGACTATGTGCCCCGCCCATTGCCACTTCAGGTTCGCGATTCGTAGGGCTATGTCGGTGACTTTGGTTCTGCTACGGATCTCCTCATTTCTGATTTGATCGCGTAGAGAAACTCCGAGCATAGCCCTCTCCATCGCACGCTGAGTGACTCTGAGCTTTCGAATGATGCCCATACTCAGCGACCACGTTTCCGATCCATAGGTAAGCACTGGCAACACGCACTGTTCGAAGACTTTAGTCTTCAAGCACAGAGGGATATTGGACGAAAACGTCTTCTGGAATTTCCCGAACGCTGCCCAACTGAGTTGGATTCAGTGGTTGACCTCTGTCTCGAAATGAGACCTACCTAGCTGGACTATGTGTCCCAGGTATGTATACTCGTCGAGTTCTCAACGATGACTGGGTGGACCGGAACATGGATATTAGACATAACTTTCGTCTTATCCATGTTCATTTTTAGACCCACCTGTCGAGAAGCTCTGCTGAGGTCGAGCATTGTATTGAGATCTTCCAGAGTCTCTGGCATAATGACCACGTCGTCGGCAAACCGTAGATGAGTGATGTACTCGCCATTGATGTTGATGCCCAGTCCGTTCCACTCCATAAGGTCTTCCAACGCCGCATTAAAGAGCTTCGGGGAGATAACATCTCCCTGTCGCACACAACATTACACACATACACAGCATCGTACCGAAACACAAATCTTTTTGTTTGGCGGTACGTCTTTGCTGGTAGGGTATAACTAGCCACTAATTTTTGATTTGATTACGTAGGGAAACCCAGAACATAGCCCCCTTCACTGGCCGCTGAGTAACTTTGAGCCTTCTTATGTGTTTGTTAGCGGCCATGTATCGAAATCAAATATAATCGCTGTCATGAACTGTTCGAAGACCTTGCCTTCAGGCACTGAGGCATTTGGGATTAAAAGATCTTCTGTAACTTCCATAATGCTGTAAATCCCAGTTACATTTGGCAGTTGACCTCTTTTTCATAGTTGGACCTGTCTAATTGGCTCGTGTGTCTTAGGTAAGTGTACCATTTTAAATAGCACTTTTTGCAAGACTTTTCTGGAATCCGCTAGCCTTGTCTAAAATTAAGGACGCGAAGACGTAGGCACACACAAATATGTTTAAAAGGATTCATTTACTTATCACTCATTAGCATGATTGACTTGAATTTCGGCATACATGTAATATCGTGGACACTCACTAATAACAGGCTTCATCATATTTCCAGGGGATTGAAGTTTGTATGAATAACTGTCATTGTTCGTCACTTCATAACGAAGTAGCTGTCCTTTATTATTGCCTGTAATCTTATCTGATGGTAAATGATGCTGCAGTTTAAGATAGAAGCTCGTTAACCTAGTAAGAGGTATCTTACCTTTTATGATTGCTACATAGCCTTGTACTGGAAAGCAAAGTTTATTTGCTACTTCTTTATTCGTCCTGTTATCTACAATGAACTTTATTCAGTTAATTAAATGTAAAACGAATAATAAGGCATTATCAAGTATATGCAAATGTGGAGCAAGTAACAAATTATTTTGGCCTGTATTTAAAGCATTATCTAAAAGTACTGTCGCTCCATATATAACGTGTCCTTGAACCTGATATGTCATTAATCATATTCAACACAGGGTTATCAGCTTTAGAGGTTTTGACATTAAAAATGTGCGTACGTACAAAGTACACATGTCAGAAGTGAAACATCTATGGCGAACTAATTATTAAGTCTTGTTTATATTTACACAAATCTAAAACTTTAGATTTCCGAGAATTAGAGGGAGGGATAAAGTAAGATATGTTAGGTATTTAATCAATTTAACAGTCATTAAAATATTAAAAGTGTCGAAAAATAATACTAATAATTTAAATCACAAACGACGAATTGTAAATAAAAATGCCACGAGTTTTTTGTCAGTATTAGAAAAGAGAATTTACGAAATATTTTATGAAAAATTGTATATTGAATTATTAAGTGAAGAGTGGCAAATTACGTCGTCACGTCGCTTCTCTTTCCACTCAGTACAACGACTTGCCATCTCTCTCATGTTACTTAAAACATTTCGATATTTCACATTTACCATGTCTCCTGTGATTATGACGTCACTGGTTCGAAACGGATAATGTGACAGTCAGATAATATTAGGGTTGTCACATTTATTCCACAGATTTTATTACACCTTTAGCGATGGGCGAGAGTTGGTGTGGCGACGTATCGCCACAAAGAGAAGGGATAAAACATCTTCACGCACGTTTGAATTGGGGAGTTGTCGTCGTCGTCGTCGCGTCAACCGATGGACGTCCACTGCTGGACATAGGTCTCACGTACTGATGTCCACAAGTTCCAAGGGCTCCAGTGGCTACTGGCGACCCTCTTTATGTTATCGGTCTACCTTGTGGGGGTATCCTTACACTGCGCCGCCCGGTGCGGAGTCGCCACTCCAGCACCTTCGGGCTTCAACGTCCATTGGCCCATTGCCACTTCAGGTTCGCGATTCGTAGGGCTATATCGGTGACTTTGGTTCTGCTACGGATCTCTTCATTTCTGTTTTGATCAAGTAAAGAAACTCCGAGCATAGTCTTCTCCATCGCACGCTGAGCGACTCAGAGTTTTCGTATGAGGCCCATAGTCATCGACCACGTTACGGAGCTGTAGGTCATCACTGGTAACACGCACTGTTCGAAGAGCTTTGTCTTCAGGCACTGAGGGGTATCGGACGAAAATATCTGCCGTAGAGTCCCGAACGCTGCCCAACGGAGTTGGATTCGGCGAACGACCTCCTTGTCGAAATTGGACCTACCTAGCTGGACTATAGGTCCCAGGTATATATATTCGTCTACAATTTATATATATTTACAAATTATATTTAAATATTATATGCTATATGATTAATAATAGGATAAATCTTTAGATAATAAGATAGAATAAGTTTTTCACTATTGTATTACCTGTATCTGTGATGATAGTGATTAAATAAACAAATAAAGAAATAAATAAATAAAATTTGGAGTGCTGAATTCTCAACGATGACTGGGTGGAGCGGAGCATGGATATTGGACCATAACTTTCGTCTTATCCATGTTCATTTTTAGGCCCCCCTGTTGAGAAGCTCTGCTGAGGTCATCGAGTATTGCATTGAGAACGTCCCGTCTCTGCCATAATGACCACGTCGTCGGCAAACCGTAGATGAGTGATGTACTCGCCATTGATGTTGATGCCCAGTCCGTTCCATTTCATAAGCTTAAAAAGGTCTTCCAACGCCGTAGTAAAGAGTTTCGGGGAGATAACATTTCCCTGTCGCACTCAACGCTGCAGTTGGATAGACTCTGTGCTATGGTCCTGTATACGAACTGTCATGGTGGAGTTTTCGTACAAGCACTTCAACACGTGTATATACGTTTTGATATTTACAAATAACATGTAGTATTTTAATTTGCCACTCGTCATTTGAGATTTCAATAAATTAATTTTCAACACTTAATATTTTAATGATAATTAAATTCCTTACATATCTTCCTTTCTCCCTCCCTATAAGTCTCGGACGTGTAAAGCTTTAGATTTAAACAAGACTTAAAATTTAGTTTGCCAAAGAAACTTCTCTTCATGACATGTGTACTTTGTACGCACGCACTTTTAGCTTTTTCTTTCACTGATCAGCTGATTCGATCATAGCCTTCGCCATATTGAGGCATGGCTCACTCTTCGCCCGATCACACCTTTTCTACCACTCTCGTCACGCATTCCCCAGTCTACTCCCCAAATCAAGCGCGTGTAAAGGAGTTTTACCCCTTCTCTTTGTGGCGATACGTCGCCACGACAACTCTCACCTATCAATATGGATAAAATAAAATCTATTGAATAAAAGTGACAACCCTATTATCTGTCACATTATCCGTTTCGATGAACCAGTGACGTCATAATATCGATAGTGGCGACACCAGCCGTTAGTTTTATACGTGATATATTAGTACGGCCTTCAGACTCAACGCCATGGTGTACAAACAACTTCATTTACTGAAAAAACGTAACATTGTTCACATGTAACAATGACCTAACGAGAGCTATTTATTTCTGACTAACTTATATTCAATAACAAACCCTATTTCCTTGACAATTAAGTCGAATTTCTATTGTATTTTCTAATCAAAGACAGGTCGGCGACCGCTTTTATATATAACCAATATAGTAGTCCCGTTTGATATACGTTAACTTGTAGTGTTACACACGAATTCTGTACACTTTCGTTGTGTTTCGTTTATTGTGACATTAAAAATGGCTGGCGATTTATTTTGCAAGTTATTTGTGAGTATATTAACAATATTAATAGTTGGTTAAATGATTTAAACGTTATTTTTAAACTTTATCCTCGTTTACGTCACTGCTGTACCGTTAGGCGTTGTAGACAGCTGTTCTCTACTATGAAACCGTTATTTGGCATAGTTTTTTTTGTTATTGCGTATATGTACGCTTGACTGTAATCTCACTTGATCGCAAGTGGTAAAGATATAGTAAACTTACAAATAAACAGCTTTATATCAGAAGTGAATTTGTCAGTGTTCGGTTTTCAATTTAAAAATACATTACTCTGTTTAGATAGACATTTTTCTTTATATCTTTTGAATGGAATGTCCGATTTTAATAATTTAAAAAGTATTTTACTGGTATTGGCACGGTTTTTAATAAAATGTTATTTAATATGAATAATATGGTTTGATTATGGTCGGCATTTTTATTAACTTTTAAAATGCAAGAAAGTAGTTACAGTGGCATAACTGCAATAGTTGGACATATGGTATTACAGACTTTTTTGTAGATATTAATACATTCTATAATATTGTAGAACAATTTTTGTTCTATCTTCAATAGATTTCGCAGCGCATGCGATAACAGATTTTTTGTTTCACATCTTGGGTTATGTTATTGCATTTTTCTTAGGGATCCCTATTTTTTTTGAGAAAGTAAAATAGCTCATGTCATTCAGTGAAAATTCAGCTTTCTAATAGTGAAAATTTTTTTGAAATCAATCTAGTAGTTTTTGTGGGAAAACGTACCAAACGTTTACACAGCGCACGCAACGGAAGCTCCCTAAAGGAATAATATTTTTTCTATAGGTCTTATCGTGGTGTTATGAAGTATCTAACATCTAAAGAGTTATTCAATTCGAACTAGTTATGCCTGAGATTTAAGTGTTCAATCAATCAAACAAACCCATAATGAGAGGCATCTGGATCTATTTTTACGTGGGTTGAGTTATAAAGCTTATCGTTATTACACGAACGCAGCTTCATTGAAAGTGCCGCGGCCGGCCTCCCTTAACACAGCTGCACTCGTGTGAAACACACTCCCACAACCATTGATAAAGATGCCACTCTTTAAACCATGTAGCCGTGAGCAAACATACATTCGCAGCTTCTATCATGCACAGGTTCATTGAAAGTGCCGCGCCCAGTGCCTTCTAGTAACAATGCACATCTCCCAACTATAAGTAAAGCGTATTTTAATAAGGGCAGGTTCTTTGAAAGTGCCTTGATTGGGGCCCTCCAACACCGCTGCACTCGTGTGAATCATGCACCTTCAACCATAGTTAAAGCTGCCTGTCTCTAACCTATGTAGCGGCAGTGAGCAATAATTCTTCAGCGTCTTTTAGTAAGCGAGGTTCTATGAAAGTGCCGCGGTTGGCGCCCACCAACACCACTGCACTTGTGTGAATCGTGCAACTTCAACTTTAGTTAAAGCAGCCTGTCTCTAGCCTATGTAGAGGCCGTAAGCAATAATTACTTCAGTGTCCTCTAGTAAACGCAGGTTTATTAAATGTGCCGCGTCAGGCGCTTCCTAACACTGGTATGACCATGTGCAGAGCACACCTCCAACTTTAAGTACAGCCACTTTTTTCTCTAGTCTATGTAGCGGCCGTGAGCAATGAATATTTCAGCGTCCTCAAGTAAGTGCAGGTTCATGGGAAGTGCCGCGGCCGGCGTGCCCTAACACAGCTGCGTCCGTGCGAATTACACACCTTCAAACATAGGTAAAGCTGCCTGCCTCTAGCCTATGTAGTGATCGTGGTTAATCATTACTTCAGCGTACTCTAGTAAGCGCAGGTTCATTGCATGTGCCGCGGCCGGCGCCTCCTAACACTGCTACGACAATGTGCAGCGCACACCTCCAGCTATAAGTACACCCATTTGTGTCTCTAGACTATGTACCGGCCGTGAGCAATAAGCGCAGGTTCATGGGTAGTGCCGCGGCCGGCGTCCCCTAACACAGCTTCGTTCGTGTGAATTACACACTCTCAAACATAGATAAAGGTGACTCTAGCCTATGCAGTGACCGTGTTCAATCATTCAGCGTCCTCTAAAAAGGGCAGGCTTATTGAAAATTCCGCGTCCGATGCTTCCTAACATCGTTACATCCATGTGCAACGTACACCACCAAACATAGATATAGTACTCACTGTATCTAGCCCATGTAGGGGCCGTGAGCAATCATTACTCCAGTGTCCTCTTTTAAGCGCAGGTTCATTGAAAGTGCCGCGTCCGGCGCTTCCTATCGCTGTACCCGTGTGAAATGTACTATCTGTACTATAGTTAAAACCGTCCCTTGTCATGCATATACATAGCATCACGCCTCATTCCCATAGGGGTAGGCAGAGACCACGTCCTTCCACTTGCCACGGTCCTTCCACTTGCCACGGTCCTTGCATATTTCCCTCGCTTCTTTCACTCTCATTAAACCCTTCATACAAGTTTGACGGTTCAGAGTACTTTTGACCTGGCCGTTATTTGAAATGTCCTAGATTTGGTCCAAGAACGTTCGCCTTGGTCTTCCCCTTCC
>JACTOM010000282.1:4605868-4626907 GCA_015832385.1 Elymnias hypermnestra | reverse complement strand
ATATTGTTTCAGTATTTAAATTCGGTCCCTCTATTCGCTAGGCGCATAATCTCCTACAATACATGCAGTCAATACATTCGCGACATCTCTGTGCCGCGTCGCTTCGCGCCGCTCACCACTCCGTATATATGCGCGGAGGCTATCGTGACGATCCGCGCGGTTCAATACACGAACGCGCCCCGCCTATACGTGAATCTGACTTTAATAATATTTTGCAATTATTTGCTTATTTAATCTTCTTAATATATTAATTTTATTTTATGATTAATAAATAATATATTTTTATACTCTTTATAATATGTATGAAAGTATGAAAAATCCATAAATAGAATTATTTATGTACGGACTACTCCGTTACAATATGGAAGTAACAAATTTTATTATATACGTATAAAATACACAATATATATTGAATGAAAACTGATAACTTGGCAAGACCAGTCGAGATGAATGAGCGAATATGATCACATTCAAGGAAATGAGGTCGAGATATCATACATTTATGCTCATTTTGAAAATTTTACTAGATAAATGTAATTTATTTTTAGACGATACTAAATCAGAACATATAACATGTTGTTTAATCTCTTAAACTCCTACTTTCCTTTTAAAATTTCAATTGTTAATTCTGTTTTAGTCCTCAATTGAAATATATACAATTTCTTGGTAGTTTTTATTAATTGAAGTGAAACTGCTTGAAACTTATACATCTTGTCCAAATATTAACAAATTATTTAAACATAATTAATTGGACAGCACTATCTATTGAAAGCTCACGTTAAATGTTTAAAGATTTCTTTCTGTGTTTGTAAAAGTTTTTTTGTATTACTTGTTTTAATTCTGTTCGTTGATATCAAATCTAGCTTTTCGTATCGTATTTCTTATAAAAAGAAACAAAAGTACTAAGAAAACATTTGGTTTATAAAAAAAAATGTAAAAAAGGCGATCTTTTCGCTTATCTACTATTTCTTAATGACAATCTTAAGAAATAAATAAATTACTACATATAATATATTGTACAAACCATCTCATTACGCAAGAAAAATATATTTTAGGTTAAAAAGGCACTTAAATACATTTAATTTTTTACATATTATCACTATGTTACGATGATGATGATTTTTAAAACAATATATAAATGAAACTTACTCAAAGTATTATCTTATGCGAGTAAATTTATTTTCAACCTATAAAATTATTTTGGAACTATTTGGTCTTAAAGATCATGCTATAAATTGTGTTATGGTTGTATTTTTCAAATGTTTATCTAGTTTTCTCTGTACACAGTCAGTCGTTTACTTTACTTCCTTTAATAAAATATAAATTCATTTTAAACAAACAACAAAATGTTGCGAGTAGAATACACATAAAAATATGAAGGAAAGTAACGTATTATACGGTGTTGAGTGAAACAGCGTCGTATTTACTAATCTGGCGCATTATTTTTATAAAGCGAAACATTTTAGAATGTTTAATCAAATAATGTTTGAAACATGGAAATAACTTACCATTAAATAGTAAATTCAAAAATCGGTCCGCTTTTAATATATTTAGATGGAGAATTTTAAAATATATTTAAAACCGCGTTTAATGGAGAACAACCTCGTAGTAAAATATTGTTTTAACAAAACACATATATATAATGTCCAAAAAGATAACTCTGAAATATCTATTAATACGGAAGTTATATATTTTTTCTTTGTATATTTGCGAAATAAAATTACGAGTGTTCATGCGTGCACATGTGTGTGCGTGGGGGGGGGGGGGGGTTGGACGTGACTGCGTGCGTGCGTATGTGCCTGCGTGCGTATGTGCCTGCGTGCTCGTCGGGCTGCGTGAGTGTGTGCGCCTATATGTTTCCACGAGAGAAAATGAGTTCGGACATGGAACATGGATTTAATTTATTGTTAAGATGCTATTTACATTACATAAATGGGAGCAACAGAGATTTTGTGGCATAGAGATGGTTAACAAGCAATTAGGGTTTTTTTACAGTTTTATTTATTGTAAAGAAGCGATCCTTGTTTTGGTGAATAGACGGCTTGCAAAAACCTTATGATCCATTACATTTTTCTATAAAGCTATTTAAAACATCTTATATGAATTACAAGACGTTGTTTCAACAAAATTACGACGTATTCGTTTTTTATATGTATCTGTACTCTGTACAGAAATTATATTCAATTTTCATTCTGATTAATTTCCCATTTGCAAAGCGTGGGTATGATAGATAAACGAATCAAGTTCATTGCATTTTACGAGTATTGATTTTTATATATTACTCTTTAGATCTTAAGATTTAAATACACCATAAATATTGTTGTGGTTTTTCTCTTACAATAATTTCAATATGTTGTTTAGAAGCATAGATGTTTTTAAATACAGTTTACCTTTATTTAAGAAGCAAACCATTACCATTCTAGAAGATAATGAGTAGTTTTACGTTTTAATTTTAATTATATTTGTTTCATTCTTTTTTTTCGTTTAGTGCAGTATTGCTTTGTGTTTGTAGTATTAGTGGAAACTTTATAGCTTTATGTTTTGTCTATTCAGTATAATATAACTGTTGTATGCTTCCCAAATAAAATAAAAGTAATATTAATTTTTCAGAAAGAAAACATTTTTATCAGCGACTTCCAAAATATTTCATTGTCGATAAAAATGTTAAAAGAAACTCCAAAAATAATTGTTTAAATTTAAGCACGATTATATATTTATACAATATTTATATATATGCAAAATTATATACCTCATAAAAATACAAAGTTAATCATTTTTACCACCGTAAAGAATTAATAATAGATAAATAATAGATTGTCTTCAGCTTTCTATTTATAGTCGAAAGAAAACCATATTTCATTACTAAGTCTCTCTTTGAATCATATCTTGGGAATAATGTATATTATAAAGCTGAAGCGTTCGTTTGCTTGGAGGAGCTAACCTCAGAAACCACTGGTTCGATTTGAAAAATTTTGTCATTTTTAGGTAGCCCGTTTATCGAGAAAGGCTATATGCTATATATGGTCATGCTAAAATCAATAGGAGAGTTGTGTCAATGAAGAATGTTTCAAAATCGGGGTTTTTTCCTTTTGAAACATTCTGCTACGTTTAGTGCCTAAACGATTAAAGTATCACTAATGTTACGTATGACAAAATTATTTCCCTTTAGAACTTCTAAAAAAAAACCGCAACACCATATGTCTATCTTTTAAGGTTGACTCACCATAACCGTCTTTATGGATATCTAATTTGTTCTTTTTTTTATGTCGCGCACACGATATTGCGCGTTAATGCTAGTATGGTTGTTATTTTTAGCTATAAGATGACACTTAAAGTTCTGGTAAAATATTACATACTTAAAAATCATTAATCAAAGATAACGAAGTATGAATAGGTCTCCGGGGATATCAAGTAAAAACACCGTTTTTTAATTTATTATCGTTCGGAGACTGAGGCTTAAAGGATATCTTATCCTATGTCGAAATTTGATACGTCATATACGATAGAAACGTTGATATCGACGGTGGTAAGCAAACACGTAGTAACCTTTTTTTTTATTGCTGACAGATTAGTGCTTGACTGTGATCTCACCTGATGGTAAATGATGATACAGTCTAAGATGGAAGCGCGCTAATCTGTTAAGAGGCGATATACCCCTTACGGTTTCTACACAGCATCGGACCGGAACACAAATCTCTTTGTTTGGCGGTACGTTTTTGCTGGTAGGGTGGTAACTAGCCACGGCCGAAGCCTCCCACCAGTCCAGACTCAGACAAATTAGAAAATACTATTTCCTAAATTTGTCCTACCGGGGATCGAACCCGGGACCTCAACTAGCAAATCGAATACTCGCACCACTGCGCCAGCGAGGCCGTCATAAGAACCTGTTCATCAGGATCTCAAAACTCTTCATAAAAACGATATAATTTCATTTTTACTTAAATTTTTGGATATACTTATATTGTGTTGCTAAACTGATTGACTTTAGTGGCATTATTTTGGTTGTGTTTTTATGCAACGCTTGTTTTTCAGCGCCGTGATTATAATCTTGGGTTTGATCCTCGGTAAGGCAAATTTAGAATAGCATTACTATGGATTGGTGAGAGGCTTCGGGCGTGACTAGTTACCATCCTACCATGCCGTAAGATACAAAGAAACCACAAAAGGTTAATTGCCTCTTACCAGATTAGGGCTTTTCCATCTTAAGTGTGATCACAGTCAAGTGCAATATCAATATATGAAAAACCAAAAAAGAATTTACCTTTAATCCCCCGGGATGAAGAATACGCGAGTATCATCTCATATATATTACTACATTACTTATAAAAAGGCTCTGTAAAACTATTAATCTTTTTTAGATAAAAGTTTGTATGAAAGAAAGGTCGCGGTTAATTTCAATCGTAATTTTATACCAAAGTTTCAATGTAAATAAATAAAAATATATCAAAAAAAAACCGCCTTCAAAACATACTCTTACAAATATATTAATATGCTCTAAAAAGTAAAAAATAATTGCGTATTCTTTTTTAGGCTTCTTCGTATTCTTATATTTGGAGTCGGTGTCAGCCAAGGTAGGTATCCCGCAGGTCTACTTGATAGCTCTGGTGCTGCTCTCACCTATAATTGTATATGTAGTTACAACCTATAGCTATATATAAAAGTACCTTGGCTGACACCGATTCCAAATATAAGAATACGAAGAACTCTAAAAAAGAATACGCAATTATTTTTTACTTTTTAGAGCATATTAATAAATTTGTAAGAGTTTGTTTTAAAGGCGGTTCTTTTTTATTAAAATTTTTATTTATTTTTTTATTTTTAGTGAATCTGAAGTAAACTAACAAATTTATCTCAATATGTGTACATCTGTAAAAAATGTCGTTCAGATGAGACAGCACCGTTTAAGTGAAACAACTTTACAAAGTTAAATTTACAATGATATCGTCGCACCTGGAATCGAACCCGCAACCTAGACATACACTAATACGCAAAATCCCCCACCCCGACTACCACATCTTTATACATAATAAACCTATAAATATTGCAATGGAGCAACAAACGTAGGCTCATTGCTATTTGATTACATACAGTTATATATTCTGCCAAAAATCGCACCCTTACTGTAAGCCGTTGAGGAGTACCATCATATTTTACTACGATAATCAAAACCTAAACAAACTATCACCAAGCAACCCTTGAAGTATATCATCGAAATCAGTTGGAGTGATCTTGAATTATTCGTTCATTTATCAGCACATGCTTAATGCAAATTTAAGACCCATCCGGTTTTCTCATGGATGACATCATCAGAACTGGATTTTAAAAAATGGGACTCTACGACAAGCACCACCTTTCGTATAAAAAAGTCATGAAGATCGGTTCGCCCAGTCGAAAGTTATGAGGTAACGAACATAAAAAAACCAGACGTATTGATAACCTCCCCCTTTTTTTGGAGTCGGTTAAAAAACAGATCCTATTGTGATATAAAAAAATCTTTGAACGCAGAATCTTAGAATTAAAAGTCGAATTTGAAAGATTTTCTTTGCGTATGTCAAATAAATCATTGCGAAAGGCTAACAAGAAAGATATGTATAAATAACTTTATACAGGCAAAGCAAGACACGGCCGAGCTTTCTATTTACATGTAAAATAAAGTTATCTTTTCTATTTCACACTGTTCTGAAATGCAATATACATTTTTATTGATATTTTCATTATTTTCCGATGCGTATTCAAAAGTTTGCTAGCATAAGAAATGACACAACTCACTGTGGAATTCTTGAAAATTACGACTTAATATTACGAAAGGAAGTTTTAAAATCATAGAACCTATATAACGTCTTAAAAAGTTTAGGATCCTATATATAAGTCGGAGTGCAATAGTCTGTGGATCGCTGGTCCGTGTGCAATAGTTTGTGGAACGCTGGCGCCATCTGCCTGTGGGAGTGAGGCAGAGTCAATAAGTGGCGGTCCAGCGCGTCTCTCGGCAGTTCTCGAGTAGCGCTCGACCGGAGCGGTTGACTATTGAAACTGTCGCGTTCCCGTTAATCAGTTTGTGTAAATTGATACCGGGAACATTATAATCTGAGTTAATTATGGAAGCCATTAATGACGATGTCGGCGGAGAACCATACGCCCCTGTGCTGTTTGCTTTCCGTTCTCTCTTATTCTCCAACATATTTAAACCTATAAATTCGTTAATAGTATGCAGCAACTTTAGTTAAAATAGATCGTCATTTTTTATTCTACATAAAATTGAATCCGAAATTATTTCCTTCAAACATATAATAAAGTAAGTTTTAGCTATTACAAAGTTAAATTGACAATTTGAAATAAATTTATTTAGTGTCATTATATCTTTAATAAATAATAGCTAGTTTTAAATAAAGTTCACGTGGTTTAAAACTTCACTATTCCCTTTAAAGATTTACTAAGATTTGAGATCTAGCTCTTATATTAAAATAACTATATTTCCACATAATAATTAATTGCTTTAAAGAATGCAAGTTAAGTAGTAATTCTTATTGCGTGTTAAGTAATAATGTCACGTAGCAAATTATATTACAGAAGTAAGGAAAGCCTTAACGCAGCCACATCTGACATCGTACATCATTTCTAACCTACTATGATTAGATGGTAAACATACTATCATATAAATTAATATATTTTATCTACGTCGACTTTACTTATCTACGTAGAATACGATTCAAAGAGAAATAGCTACTTACATCATGTCTTCAAAAGTCTTAATGACTTATAGGTGATATCTGTAAATCAAAATCAAAATATTCTTTGTTCAAGTAGGCCCAAAAAGCACTTTTGAATCGTCAGTAGTCTGTCCGTTGGCAACAAATCTACCATCGGTTCGGTAAGTTGAATCTGCTGAGAAGAAACAGGCAAGAAACTCAACGGTTACTCCTCCTATTCCGTAGATATGTATTGGTTTTATTTTTAGATAAATTAGCAATTAACTCCTTAAATTAGCATTTTCCGTTACCTTTGTCTAAATAGACGTAGGTGGTAAATTACAGCACTATCTGCTATTGTACGTATAAAATTAGACATGATAGCGATTTTCGTCATCATTATCTATGCTAATTGATCCATAAAAATGTTATTTTTAGAATCTATGACACCAGGACTACCCACTAAATACCTTACGTAATAGTGTATTAAATGAGTACTTATATCCTTATTTATTTGTTTCGCTAACACATGCATAAATAAATATATACAAATATACATTACGTATGTCGCGTCGTTTTTAAAAAAGTGGTTTGAAACAGAGAGATGATTCATTTTTTTCCAAATTTTTTAAAACATTTAGGGATGACGCAGTTTGCAATTCGATAGGATAAATAAACCTTAAAGACTTTTGTGCCGTCTTTATAAATGCGTTCATAGTTATCACGATAAGATAGGAATTTAAAATATTTTATTATAATGGGTGACGAAGATTTAACAACACACGGTACAGAAGTAAAAGAATATGTAAATTTCGGCCTGAGCTTTGAAGAAATTCGGAAACGTCTTATTTTAGGAATCCAAGAAGCAGCCCATGAATGTTCCACAGCTGGGCACAGGCTCCCTTATTTATAGGAGAGAGAGTTTTTTATAGCATCTGACCAAACACGCTACTCCACTGCACCTCTATTAGCAGCTATAGTACAATACACAAGTGTAATCTCAATTCCTTCACCCTTTAGCTGATGTGATGGTAATAAGACACGGCTGAAGCTCTCTTCAAGCCCAGGACCGAGATGTCCGAGGCACTGCCAACTACGGGCTAATATTGAGGGAATCTTAATAAAAAACTCAATATTGATCTCGAACCCAGGACCTCATGTCTGTAGCCGAACGTGCTGACTACTTGACTAATGAGGTAGTAAAACCAAATATAAACCTGATAAGTAGCAGCCCATTAACGTCCCTCTGCTGGGCACAGGCCTCCTCATTCATATAAGAGAGGGTTTTTAGAGCGTAGATCCACCACGCTGTCCCACTGTGGATTGGCAGGCATAGTACACAATGGCACTCTCTATTCTTTCACTCTCATAGTCCAATGTGACGAGAATCCGAAAAGATTGGAGAGAGATCAGGCGCAGGATCGATGGCTTCACGTGATCTTCGAGGCCCGAGGGTGGGTCACACTGCCAACTTTCCAACTTTTATTTGAGTAAATATTGAGTAAATCGAACATGCTAACCACTAGACCATCGAGTCAATAAATATAAACCTAATTGCAGTATTTTGAAGAGGTTCGAGTTTAGATCAGATAACAGATCAGTTGACAGATCCATAGTTCTAGATCCTGCGATAATATCTACAGCCACCAGAACTACTCTATATTTAATATTGTTTACCATTTTAAGAAGTTTTACACCTAACTTGGGCATAGCAGCTAATTAATGTCCAAGCAAGAACTATACACGGGTGTATACATATACTAGCATAGATTTATTCTGCTATCGCAAGTCACCCACATGTATAAAGTATTTGAAACTGGGTTAAAATAAATGACATAATTATATTCTACTAAAAGGAAACGGGGACCTTTCTACCCCACGCCATTACTCCGTTAGCCCAAGACTGACATGGCTACATTCGATAATTAATTTATTAAGGGTTTCCGAGAGAACTTTTTGGCTTGTCTACTTCTAGAAGCGTCATTTAATGTGGCATATGTGTATGTTACGAAAATATAAAACACTTTTTGTTACTTACCCGAGCATTAGCATTAGCTGTAGATTATATATTGTAGATTCGGAAACTTTAAATTGGTGGATTAAACTAACATTGCTTTTTAATAATATTTGGATGTTTTCAATTTTAGATTAACGGTCTTAAGTAAATAATTGCTTCGCTAGCAGAGCCTCGCACCAAGTTTCCAGAACTTTTCCCTTACCACCTCGAAACACATTGGGATCATAGGCGTCGATATTTCCAGTGAAGTCTAGTTTCGTCCTTACTTGGAAGGCAAAACCAAACTGGCTTCAAAAGAACTTGGCGTCATCAACAGGGCTAAGCGGTACTTTGTGCCCGAGCATAGGATGCTTTTATATAAGGCCCAAATCCGACCGCACCTCCAGTACTGATCACATCTGTGGACTGGAGCACCCCAATACCAACTCCTTCCATTTGACCGAATACGAGCAACCCAAATCGTCGACAAATCCCAGTTAATACGCAAGTTAGAAACGCTAGAACACCGTAGAAACGTTGGGTCTTTATGTGTGTTCTATCGTATCTATCGCGGAGAAAGTTCTGATGAGCTCTTTAAGTACCACCGTCTCGCTTTTATGACTGGACAACGCGTACAAAAAATTAAATTTCATCCACACACCCTGGATGCGTGGCCTTCAGGCACAGTTCGATTTCGTCGATCCTTCTTCCCGCGCACGTGCAAGATGTGGAACGAACTCCCAGCCACGGTGTTTCCTAAAGGCTATAACTTAGAGACGTTTAAGAGGCAATTGAACTCCTTTTTATTAGGTCAGCAACACATCAGTGGTCCCTATAGTGCTGTAGGTGTCCATGGGCCGCGGTAATCACTCAACATCAGGTGACCCGCAAGCTCGTTTGCTTACCAAGGTTATAAAAAAAGAGGTCCTGGAATCGATTAAGAGAAGAGCAAATTGAGGAACTTCAAAGAGGAATTCACTGTGTCATCATTTATCATACATACACAGTATCACGCCTCATTCCTATAGGAGAAGGCAGAGACCACGTCCTTCCACTTGCTACGATCCTTGCATATCTCCTTCGCTGCTTTTATTCTCATTAAACCAGTTCATCGGTTCATACAAGTTCGTCGGTTTAGAGTACTCTTGCCATGACCCTTATTTAAAATGTCCAGGAACAATCCCCTTCCAAATTTCCCGTTCACTCTTGTCTCCTAAATCCTTTTTCTCAGTCTCCTTTCATTCATGTTCTTTACGTGCCACCATCTAAGCATACTTTTCTCAATTTTAGTTAATACATCTTCTTTTCTTCCACCACATTCTTCAGATGATACCGGTTCATAAAACCAAGTTCTATAAGCATTCCTCCACTGTTCAGGCGGTAAAATTGTGGAATATGCTACCATACAACATACAGAAGGCAAAATCGTAGCTGTCATTTAAAAATCTGTTAAAAGAGCACTATCCCCAAAATACAGATAAAGGTTAGATAACATATATTTAGATAGTTTAATGTATACTTTCTATATATGTACGTATATTATTGTATAACACATATATATATAAGAATATTGCATTATATGTGTAATAATGTGTAAAAATTTTTATATATGTTTATGCTATTGCCCATCCAGCATTTTACTTATATCTTTTTAAACCCAAACGTTGTCTGGAAGAAATCGCTATCTAGCGATAAGACCGCCTTTTGATCATTTGTTTCTATTACTTGTAAGTTTCTGTTTAATAATGTGTGTAATTTATTAATGTGCAATAAAGAGTATTAAAAAAGGAAGATGCAATTAAGCGCTAACTTGTCAGCAATAAAATTAAAGAAAAAATATTAATATTGGATGTCTCTCATGGTCCCGAAAGGTAACATTATTATACTTATTAATCACTGGTATATTAAAAGTAATAGTGTTTAAAATATGGTGGTTGTATACACTAACATTAATTATATATTTGTAATTTAATGTTCTCTTAGAATTAGTTTCATTAATTTTAGGTTTATATAAAATTTTGCCACAATTTGATAAAGCAATGTGAAATATGTGTCCACCATAAAAGGGTATGAGAAATAACTTTTCCTGTCGCTTATTAACATATTGCTAATTAAGGCTTTTGATGAATACCGTAAAGTGTACGTGTATCTTGCACATTGTTTCACTGTATAATCCGGCTTAATCCCATTGCTCCGTGAATAATTTGATTTTAGGTTGATTGCTCCTTTGTTTCATATAATATCCACCATTATTGGATGAGCGACGTACGACATACTGGATTTATTAACATAATAAGTATGTGCCTTTCGACTTCTATATTAATAATAAAGATGCAGAATTTGTAAACTTTGTCTTGATTTATACATGATATGCGTTAATTTCTACTTGTGAGAGTTCCGGCGACGGTTTGGTCGAAAATTTTCGATAATTCATACAATTTAAACACAAACGATCGTATTTAAACTTATTTCTATATGGAACATAATTATTTTAAAATATATAAACTGGTAACAAATATTTTATAGTCTTTAAAAATTATAATTAATTAAACAATAAATTTTAACTTATGTCGAATGAATTACGATATTCTCTATATAGGTATGATTTTAAAATTATTATTGAAGGTAATGTATCCTTAATATAATAAAATGGTATAGATTTAAAATAATTTTTTCATTAATTTTATGTTATATAAAAAATAACAATAATTAATTATTTACTTACCTAAAGTAGACAAACGGTCATTAATATTTTCCACAGCGTCGTTCTCGCATCATAAATCATCAAAACTTTCACACCTTGGACGAAAATAAATTGTCCGCTGCTTACCAATCAATCGCCAAAGAAAAAAAATATCCAATACTAACAAACGTCACTGTACATCCACAGAGCTACACAATTTTTTTTAAATTTGGAATTCTTTAATGCACACTTTTTTTGTTAATGTTTCGATTGTAAAGGGTCAGAACCCAGAGCCGTTAAAGAAGTCGATGTTTTAAAAAGTTGTGATGTTTCCCGCGCGATGTCAGAGGCGACCTCGCGGCCGAGTCTCACAAAATAGACTGGAGTTCAACTCCCGTGTTAACGCCGGGAACTCTGCGCAACGAGAATGAAGACGTGAGTGTAATTTACACTGAAAAGAATGCATTTCTATTGTGCGTGAGTCAAGGACGAGCGCATTGTCATAAAATTCTAATGGAAATTTTATGTACTGCTATGTAGGGAATGGGGTTAAATTTTTTACGGATGAAACGCGTGATTAGCGTCACTAAGATGTGCAGCGTCTTTATGAAAATTTCTTTGAAGTTTAGGTAGTTTTAAAACAAATAACATGTGGCATTTTTATTTACAATTCGTCATTCAACATTTCAATGAATTATCAGTATTCATTTTCGACACTTAATATTTTAATGACAATTAAATTCCTAACATATCTTTTTCCCTCCCTATAAGTCTCGGAAATCTGAAGTTTTACATTTACATAAACATAAACAAACCTTAAAAATTTATTTGCCAAGGAAGTTTCACTTCTAACATGTGTAATTTCTACGCAAGCGCTTTTTTATAATTTTCACCTTTTTTTATGACTCTAAAGTAAAAACTTCTTTAACCGTTCGCTTTAACTTGTGAGTATTAATGAAACTAAACTGAAGTTCTTGGTTATGTAATGCTCGTTTAAATATAGTCGGTTTCATGTCGAATAAGTGAGGGAAGAACCTTTAGTCAACGTCAATTATTTTTCGTAAAATACATTGAACTCGAAGACACACTATATATAGTATACTAATGACGCTTTTAATGATGGGGCGGAAAAAATCGATCCAGATTTATAAAAATGACTAAATTGAGCGAATGTGCGAACAGCCACGCCGGACCCGTGCATTCGTTGACCCGAGCGTCAGCTGATTTTGATTTTATGTTTAATTGCTGGTTTTCTTTTCTGTTGGTAATAAAACATTTAAAAAATGTTTTTTTTTTATTCAGGGTTGATTTTGTTATCGTCCCATCATCAAAGGTGTCATTAATACTATCGCCTGTCTTCATTTTCCGGAGCGGTCTCCTAACACCTTGTATATGAATTTAATGTCGCCCAGGACTCTATATTCGATCATGATTGATTTAAATCATAATTTTGTACATTATTAAAGTTCTATTATCAAGACTAATTAATATATAAGCACTAATTTATATATATAGCATATTATACTTTATAAGCACTAATTTCGCCAAGGTGCATTCTGTAATATTCCTGTTATTTTTTTCAAATATAATATTTGAAAATTAATTTAGAAAAAAATCTTTTGTATTTTTTTTTTATTGAAACAAAAACAGTGATACAAAACCTCTCTGTAAACGAGGTTTAAGTGAAACCTCTTCCATCGCTTGCTAAATGTCCTTGACCCTTATATTCGGAGATCTCAAATCGTCGTATGATCGACTACTTGCAGCGACATACGATTGCCCATGTGTAAAAACTCCGATTCAATAAATATATCTTTTCTTCGCATGTATAGAATTTGAAGTTACGTCTTTTATTAAATATCTCTTTCTACAACACAAGAAATAGACACAATCATATAAAAAACTAGCTGAAACCGCGACTTTATCTGCGTGGAAAGTTTTTCGGTAGCATTTTCATTAATTTGCAAATTGTTTTACAAATAAGAAATATACTCGCACTGCCCCTTGATAGATTATGTCAAAAAAATTTTTTTTTGATTAATTACTCAGTGAAAGGAATATACCTACCAAATTTCAAATACGCCTTACGGATGCCTGGATATTCTATACTTTTCATAAGAGAATGGCATGCCACAGTTTCTAATGTAACCTCCTAGTGCTTTTGACAATTAAAACCTTTTTCATGGCCATTGACAAGTAGGTATATATAGCCTATATGCGTGTGTGTGTCAAATACATGGTTTTTTATTAAATTAATGTATTTTTTATGCATAATTGAAAAAGAATATTACCATTTCGCAGACCTTTTCTATAAAAACTATAAATGGGGAAAATTTCATATTCATTTTTTCGAAATTTTCTTAAAAAGAAAAGTTGTATTTTGCATTATTCAATTTATTTTTATGAAGTTTTCACTTTAGTAGCGTAGTCTACATACAAAAAATTATTCAAACATAAAAAAAATATTTCATATCAGTATCATATAAGATTCAAAGTCAAAGTCAAAATATTTTTATTCAAGCAAGCCTATTACAGCACTTTTGAATCGTCAAATATAGCTTATTCAAATAATAATATATATTTAAACAATATATCGTATTTAAATGTATGACTGATGATAATATTAAAGAACGACTTACAATCTAAAGTAACGAGGGTTCCTTCGGCCCTGATCTGAAAAGAGCCCAGAACAAACTCAGTCGGGTGTACTTTTTTTTGTCATCATCATTACAACATACATTTAAAATGTCTTCTATATCTATATACATATAGAGCAATTCATTCACTCCCACGCTGTTTAGTCTTCTAAGTATTCTTTCAAATTATAGAACTATTTCTCAATTAGTTTTCTTTTAATAAAAGATTTAAATTAAGAGACATCTTTGTAACTTCTTCTGGGAGCTTGTTATAGCAACGTATACAGTTACCCTTGATTGACTTGTCAATTTCATGTGGCCTACTAGAATTTCTAGCTATTTTATTTTTATTTCTTAAGTTATATGAGGCGCATTCACTTTTTTTCCTAAAAGAGTCATATATTTATGGACGTACAACAAGTTTTCTAATATATATAACTGAACTGAACTGAATATATAGAACCGTGAACTGTAATTTTTTAAATTAAAAGCAATATGAGCGAAAATAGTCTTATTTAACTCCTTTTGGTATTTAATATTATTTTTAGCACAATATACTACTTAGCTATAACATTGCCTCATTCTTTTATTAAATTAGCTTGATATTACATAACACGTATGAGCATTTTAAAAAATAAATCACATTTAGTAAGGAAGTATTTAATATTGCCTTTTGAAGCGGACGGATTCGATAAAAAACAAAGTTGTCGCGTAGCACAAAGTTTTCATATTTTCCATGTTGTATAGAAACTACAAAGAGATAGAAAAAAAGATAAAATACTCTTTATTGTACACCACAAATATAAAAAAATTTACACAAAATCTTAATAGATACTACAAATTAGGCGGTCTTATCGCTGATTAGCGATTTTTACCAGGCAACCTTAAGGAGATGATATGAAATGAAAAGGGTAGGTGGTGTTCCCAAATACTTAAAGACAGACATACAAATATTCCTACATACTAATACTTATAGCATTACATACATACATACTAAACATAACAATCTAATAATGCTAAATAAATAAAACCTAGAGCAAATAGATATCGTCATTAAGAACATTAAGAGAGTTCTTGAATAAATCCAATCATTTAGCTTCCCTTATTGTTAGAGGTAACTCGTTCAATAAAGTTTTGACTCAAACCGCGAAAGAGTCACCATATAATTTGGTGTAAAGTGGTATGTCGTTTAGCTTTAGTTCACGAGAGGGCCGTAAACACCTTCCGTCATAATCGTGAAACTCAAACTTCTCACATAAATACGCATGAACCCGCGAGTTAAATAGCATACAATACAGAAAGGACACAAAATGCAAATTCCGGTAAAAACGAATAGGAAACCACTTGAGCTTTGCACGAAATTCAGATATGTGGTCATATTTTCGTAATCCAAATATGAAATTAGAGAGAGATTCTATAGTCGCTCTGGTTTATTCAATTGCTTCTCGGTCAAATTCGGATAGCTTGCATCGGCATAATCGAGAATAGAGATAAATAGAGAGCACAGGTGTCGCAAGAATCCCATAGTTGCAAAGGTTTCCCTGCTTAAATCTTTCAGATAATGTGTTGTCCATATGTATACCAGAATTTTAAACAACATCGGTTTATAGCATAGTGGTACCGTTTAGTGAAATAGGTGGAAGATTAGGCCAGGCCACTCTTGAAATCAGATTACGTCTTGTTATGTTAGTTTTTTTACCATCATAAACTGTATCATAATTTCATCAATTCAAAATAAAAATTTCGTTGTATTAGTATTTTTACAGCACCTTGTAATGCGATCTCTCCCTGCCCAGCATAGTAGGTGCTATGCTTGGTAGCATGACCGGTTGGAGGGCAGTTGCCTCCTTCTGCGAGGCCGTTATTTTGCAAAAGGAGGCATTAGAGAGGCAAAGACAGAGAGCGGTCAATGCTCCTCACTCCCGCCGGAGAAGGGGAGGTATAAGACGGCGCAATTTTGAGCGCCTGCTTCCCCTCTTTTGAACCCTTGAGTCGGACGCATCCGGGGCGCCAGAGATGAATGCGTTAGCGAACATCTGGCGTCCACCATACGGATGAAGAGGGTTCCGCTGGGTTTTAGTGGGTATTATGGTTACATTGAGTCCCACACTCCTGGATGGAGCTGTACACTCTATCCAGCGTGCGCAAAAGCATTTCCCAGCGACAAAAAAAAAAAAAAAAAAAAAAAAAAAAAAAAAAAAAAAAAAAAAAAAAAAAAAAAAAAAAAAAAAAAAAAAAAAAAAAAAAAAAAAAAAAAAAAAAAAAAAAAAAAAAAAAAAAAAAAAAAAAAAAAAAAAAAAAAAAAAAAAAAAAAAAAAAAAAAAAAAAAAAAAAAAAAAAAAAAAAAAAAAAAAAAAAAAAAAAAAAAAAAAAAAAAAAAAAAAAAAAAAAAAAAAAAAAAAAAAAAAAAAAAAAAAAAAAAAAAAAAAAAAAAAAAAAAAAAAAAAAAAAAAAAAAAAAAAAAAAAAAAAAAAAAAAAAAAAAAAAAAAAAAAAAAAAAAAAAAAAAAAAAAAAAAAAAAAAAAAAAAAAAAAAAAAAAAGCACCTTGTAATAGTCCAATCAAGTCAATTTGTGACAATGTTTCAATATCCAGCTGGCAAAAATTTTTAAATACGACATAACACTCTTAAGTTACAAAACTTCCGAACAGAATCTACAAAAACTCAGTCAGGTATGGTTTTTTTATCGCCAATTATTATTTCACTAAATTTGATTTAAGTATAGCCAATAAACTTTTTAAAGTACTCTAAAATCGATAAAATTTTTCATGTTTAAATTGATATAACAATTGTCAATTTCAACGTAGCTTGTCCCTAAATTTATTTACTATACGGTTGTCTCCTAAAAAACAATCGAATAAAAATCAGCCAGAACATATTAACCCAATTATACATTCAAAAGGGTCGAAACAAATTTAAAGCCCACACATAAATATTTAATGAAGTTCCATCTTTTAATTAAAGCCCATGCATTATTGTGAAAAATAAAGTTTTGCCTCGCTACGTGACGAAGCTGTTAAGTCGCATATTTCTGAAGCCAAAGCAAAATTTACGTATGCGCTCGTTACACACGGATTTGCTCATGCATTTTATCTTTAAAAAAGGTTGATGGAAATATCTTATGATAAAAAGAATGAACGTAATTTATTTACGTCCTATGACATCTGCAACGAAGTTCTCGTTACGTAGAAAGAATTCACGCGGGGTTCCTCTCAACTTTGTTGAGGTGAACGTGTCTTAAGGCTTGGCTTCATTTTTCGTGCATTTCTTCAGGCATCAGCGATATTTGGTAACTCGTACTAAAACTGGTTATTTCCCGCCAACGTAATTAGCAGGTCCATTCGGCCGTCTGTCATGAGTGTAGTGCTCCTGTAGATACGGCGCACTATAATCTGGCGGAGTGTCCAGCGGCATATCTTTTATTCACAGCTTAGAGGAGATCTTACACTGTAGAGCATATTTAGGGTAATGCTCGCCAGTGAAGTTGGGTGGACAGCGGTTGCCTTATTTTGAGACCGTCATCTCGTTGAAGGAGGCAAATGAGAGGCTAAGGGAGCAACCAGCTGAAGTCCTTTCTCGCCATGGGAGGAGGCTTTGGGGCAGAAGGCGCACGTATGCACTTCATGTATCACCCTATTGCGTGGTAGTTTCTCTAAATTGGTGTTATCTGATTTATTAGAGTGGAAAGCAGTTATGGAACTTCTAGTGATCTCCCAGTCCCACACTCCCGATTGGAATAATTCTTTCATCGGGGGGCGTAAAAGCATTTCCCAGCGCAAACAAGGCTGCGTAGACCTTACAAACGCGAAGCTGGAAGCAGTTTGTCGTTTCCTGGGATGCTTGAGGTAAATAGTGGTCGCAGCAGTTGCTGGGCTACCGTAGCCTGATTTATGGTGTAGGATACTGTGTCCAACAGATGTAGCCCGTGATCGATGCGGCATCGGGAGTACTCTACCATGGTTCGTCTACCATTCTAGGTCCTACCTCCCGACGTTCAGCTGATGATGCATGACTGGCGTCTTATCAACGTTGACTGACATCTTCTACTTATTCCGCCAGTGCGGTAGCAGTTCCAGCATACATCGTAATTTGATTACGGCATGTCTCTTGGAATATAACGACGAAAAAGACGTGATATTGTTGGCGTAGAACGAAACAGTCACGGCCATTTCCTTCTCGTCCAGAAGACAGTGGCGGAGAACGTGGCTGTAAACACTGTATTGGCACTATCTGCAACAAGTATAATGTTTTTGAACCTTAGTGGAAGACAATAAGAAGTATCCTTTTAACAATTGAAAATTTAAACAAGATATATACAAATAGTCTGAACTAAGAGCAGAAATTGAAAGTAATGTCAGTAAATAACAAAGGAGCGAATTACCTTAAACTTTTACACGAGATGTAGTGCAATTACAAGAATCTGGGGCTATTTCCCCTTATAAAATATTTACTCGTCATTACCCTATTTCAAGTAACTTAAAGTCGTATAAATATTTGAGTTGGGGAATAAAACAAGTGTTTATTATTATTATATAACTTAAATATACAATTAACCTTGATAACATTATATCGAGCCTTAACATTAATACAGAACTAAAATGCGCCATCAGAAGCGAATGAATGGGTGCCCATAAGGCTGGCAGCGTTACCTCTTTGGACAGCGATACTTATACGCTGTCCGAAGTACCACCCGGCCTTAGGGTCACGGGTGACATCAACTAAGTGAGATGAGATTTCTTTCAAAAAACTTTTAGCCTCAGGACCCCACGGTCCCAATGTCTCCACGCCAAAAGGCACAAATATGTATTCTAAAGCAAGGCTCTCATATTTGCGCCTCTTGGCGTTTTCAGCTAATGACGCCGCCGCTCCCGCTGATTTGGAGGTAGCGTCAATGTGAGATGGTGCAAGCGTATCAACACATGTAGCATCCCACACCAACGACCTTCCTTTTTTCCAAGGCATCAATGGCATACCATCAGGTCTCTTACCACCATCACGTGCAATTCCATTCGCCTCGAGAATAGCCGGCACGTTATTGGTGACAAGGGTTCTTCTGATGATGTCGTTGATGTCGGCGTGTCTTGGAAGACGACCAGCACTACGGAGACAAGACAGACCGTGGTGACCGAGTTGATTTACCCACTCACAACATTTACAACGATGGGGCTCTGTTGTTTTGACACCTAGACGCAGACACGTAGATAAATTTGTATATTTTAGTGTTTATTTCTTTGATTCAAAAGTTACACATATCAGCTTTGCAGTTTGAAAATTATTACCGATCACATAAGTTAATTTATATACTATAAATTAATATATATCTCATGTGATACAAAATCGTGCATGTACTAACTTGCCTTACATGTGAATCCTTACGCAATGTACGGGAATTTATGGGATCAATTAGCATCACGTTGTCAAAGTTAAGTAACTCAAATGTACTCGTATGTAACAATTTACGTATATATTGTATATATTTCTTTTGTACGTCTTTACGTGACTGAACTCCTACTGACTGACTGAACGGTTTGGACCTGGATCAAATTTGATAAATTATTTGTATGAATTCAGGTGAATTTCAAATTAATATAGATTAGAAATTCGATGTGATATAAAACGATTATACCACATTTCTACTGGATCGAGAACTATGCGAGTGACACCGCTGGAAACTGTTAGTACTTTATATATGACTTTTTTTAATTTATTTGTGCTCATCAACGGCAAATTAAACGCTTATAATGTTAATAATAATGGTAAATTCTAATGAGAGCGTTAAGTATGAGTGGATTGAAACTGAGTGAGTCAACTTGACCTTTATTGGTCATTAATAAAGTTCATAATAAACTACAAGTACTCACTGTTATTTAAGCAAGGTGTGTTCCTAACGTCAAAGAGTGAATTTGCAGTTTATTACCGCTGCACAAAGTTTAAAATCAATGTAATAGTCACAACTCGACCGAATTGAATAGTCACAAAATGCAAGGGCTATAGATATTTCGTACTGCTGTAATGTCATTTCGAAAATCATTCGTAAAACTGAAATCTGCCACATTCCAAATCTTTTTGACAGAACGAAGTCTGTCGGGTCTGCTAGTTGTAAATAAAATACCACGAGTTTTTTGTCAATATTGGAATTGATTAATTAAATTTTGTTTCAGAATTGAAAATGTAGAAAAAAGAATTTATGAAATACTTTTATTTTATATTTTATGAAAAATAGTATATTAAAATATTAAATCACGAGTCATGTTATTTGTAAATATGAAAACTACCTAACCTTCACACGAATTAGCATTAAAACGCTGCACATCTTCGTGACGCTAACCACGCGTTTCATCCGTAAAGTGTTACACTCATGCACGTAAAGAAGTTTCACTTTTACATTTGCCAAACGGTGAAGGATAGGTTTTTATGTCCTACACACAAATATAAACAACACAAAGAAATCAAAAAGTAATATCAATTACCTTCTTTAGAAATAATATTAGGAAGACTCCGCAGAAAATGTGTCACAATTTATCAATATTATTTATTTAGCAATATTAGGCCAATCTCGCTATCTTATTTATAAATCGCTTATAACCTTATTATTTCTGAGCTATAATCTTGCGTTTAGACAACTTGGCAGACAACTTACGATCGTAGTTTATTATTCTGGAGAGTTATGGAAGTACGTAGAAAGAAAGAATATATTTGATTGATACCCCGCGATAAAAGATACAACGGCTTGAATGAGATGTTTTCGGTAAACATATTTCAAAATCAAAATCAAAATCAAAATATCTTTATTCTAGTAGGCATATTACAGCACTTTTGAATCGTCAAATTTTTGTTTTTTCTTTTCCTTTCCACACTCTAATTCTAATGTACGTCTGATGATGATACTCCAGAACGACTTAAAATCTAAAGTTACGAGGGTTCCTTCGCGCCCCGATCCGAGAAGAGCCCACAACAAACTCAGTCGGGTATTCTGTTTTTTTTGTTATCATCATCATTACAATATCATGTTAGTTTAATATATTTCAATTCAAATTA